>JASDQU010507051.1:14826-30069 GCA_032191745.1 Picea mariana
AGTTTTGATTGATGGAAAACTTAAATTTGCACTACTTGCTGAATTTAATTCCACATATTGACTTACCCAGCCCAAGGGGTGTGGATGCGGATGATCTTGAGTCTCCATTCCAAGATTCTAAACCAATTGTGCAGATATCAACTTGGATTGTGAAATTGGATCGAATAAACAATCCACCTTGTTCTGTTTCATGTGGATTGTAATGCTGAAAAGTTCAATCATCTCCTTCTCCTCCTTATGATTGCAACCAACTAATTCCACCTCTTTCTAAAGAGTATTGCAGTTAATCTTCCCTTCTCGATCTGAAGTGTTATCCACATGTTCCTCAATATCCACAGATATCAATGCTTTCTTCTTCTTTTTCTGAAAATATTTGGGGTGCTTCTCAGGGTGCAATTTCCAACAATTCTCCTCAGTGTGTCCCTTTTCATCACATCATTTACATTGTTGGATGGAAGGTGTTTCTTATTGTGATGCATCCACAATATTCTTCTCATTCCACTTCTTCTTCTTTTTCTTCATTCTATGTTTCTCTTGTGGTTCTACTTGCTTGTGAGCACTTGTTTTTTGTTTCTTCTTGTCTCCCTCAAGGAATTGTTCTTGAATATTGGCCTCATCAATTGTATTTGGTATAAATAACATCATTTTCCTATGAATCTGAGGTAATAATGCCCCCAAATACTTGACTAGCATGTCTAGACTTTTGAGAGAGACTCCCATCTGAATTTCTCTCTTCTTGAACTCTGTCATGAACTTTTTCATCGATTGTCCTTGTCTCTGCCTAAATTAATGCCATACTATTTGTTGGTGTTCCTCATATTCTATTGGATAAAATTGATATTTGATAATTTCCTTAAACACTTCCCAATCATTCAATGGTGGCTCATTTCCTAGGGCTTTGCTTTCTGCATCACTCTTCCACCATGTCAAAGCATGGCCTTCAAGCTTCAACCGAGCAAAAGAAATATTTTGTTTTTTAGTTACTTCATGTACGCTAAAGTATACTTCCATCTGTTGTAGCCATTGGTTTATCCTAATATCATCCACTTCTCAAGAATAATGCTTGATTTCCACCTTGTTCTCTACACAAAAAGGTACATGTGTCTTGTTATAGCTACACTTTCCCATCTTTGGCTCAGTCTTACACTTTGTCTCTGGCTTATTTTCTTCCTTCTTGTGGACTTCATGAAAATTCTTGATTCCTTGCTCTTCGCTTCCAACATTTGTGACACTACTGATGTCAAGGTGGAAAAACTATGCTCAAATCGATCCAACCTGAACCTAGGACCTTCTTCCTCTTCTCCTTCATAATGTTCCCCTAACATTTTTGATGCTCTACTTCGCTCTAGCCCTGGTAACAACTCTTGTCCCTTTCTTTTGTAATCAATGTAGGTACTTACCATACAGGTCTCACTGAATGCATTCAAAATTCAGCTCTGATAGCATATGATCCATAAATGGGAGGCTTATAGCCTACTCGTCTCACCAACACATAAATATCTATAAAAAAATATAACCTTAGCTCTTTGGATGATGGGAAATACTCAACCAACCTAGCCACAAGTTGAGTCGACCAAAAATAAAATGAATTCTACTATCTGGAAGTCGAGTCGAAGAAATGATCCGGAAGGAATCCAAGTCGAGTCGAAAAAGAAGTCGGAAAGATGCAAGTTGGTTCAGAGGCACACCAATTTGACCAAAGCCGCATTGACCCAAGTTGAATTTACCCAAGTCGGGTCAACCAAGAAGGAACATTAGTCGAATTAAGAAGGGAACTCAACCAAAGGGAAATCCAAGTTGAAGTGGGCCAACCCGTGGCTAAAGAAAATATATAAGAGGTGGATTTAATAGTCAATAATGAAGAGAAACCCTCTGCACATCGGAATCAGTGACTAGCAGCTGAGAAGAAAGTTCTAGAGGTGAATTTGATCACCAGTGTCATGTAATAATGTTTGGAAGAATATTTTTAATAACACATGATGCAAAAAAATGCCTAAGGCAATTTTCACAACCCATAGCAACTGAAAACGTATAGGATTCAATTTTCAACATTCAATGACAAGGGAAAATGTATAGAAGTCAGATTGAGCATTCACGAACAATGAAAAACATATGGAAGTCAACTTGAGCATTCACGGACAACAAAAAACGTATGGGGGGCGTAATTGATAGAAGATCAACAGTCAAAACATGTATATGGTATGTGGGTAGCTAGAAAACACCCAAGACAACCCCAGGTTTCTAAAGATACTCTGTGTATGATTTATGGGCAAAAGGAAAATGCCCCAACAAGTCGAGAATGTTCCCAACGACTCTAAAAACGAAATTAGAAACCCCCAGTGAAATAACAATGACTTGAACAAGATGGTCATCGATTTCCAACTCAAAATTCAATGCATGGACATGGTTAAAGAGTTGTTAGTGTCATTTATTGACCCACGGGAACCATATTAACGTGAAACAAAATCAATCCAAATGACACGAATTTCTCGTCGGTAAAACATACAAAGACGACCATTAAATTATAGTGCATGACATTTACCATTCATAAACAAATACAACCACAACAATCATCAAACATAAACTCATACTTTACCCTAGAAACCAAATGGGAAAACTAACATTCTTTTGGCTTCGGCCAGGCTCTTTATTATTTAGAATTGGGCAAATTATAGACTCTATAGTTCATTTCTATGCTCCTCAATGAAATCTAGGCAGCCTCTCTCTACCTTATTCACAACCAAAGAACCCCTTTCTCATTGTGGGGAAACATGATATAGAATGTTGAGTCGACTGGGAGGATAGTTGGAAGGTCAGACGTCCCCAATGCTTCAACTTCTCTCTAGTCCATTTCTTCTTCATTTCTTTGTTTGTTTGTCTTTTCTCCCACTGGGAAAAGGTTTTATGAACATCTCATTATTTCTTTTATACAATAATATGCTACCTATATTTACATACATTACATACAAAATTGGACATCAATCATGATGGCATGGGGCCCTTCATGCCAACAAGTCGATCTCCTTCTTCATCCGTAACATTGAACTTTTATTATGTTGATCATCTTAGAGCCTGTGTCAATAGCCAATTGTTCTTATCGAATCCAATTTGGATCATGGAAAAATTAAAAATAAATAAAATTTGTATCGGAAGAAAGAAATTTTGAATGATCATAAGCTCACAGTGTATCCCTCAGTCTCAGCTTCATCACACATTTTTCGAGTTCAAATTCTTAGTCTATATGCTCAATATATACAGGTTTTTGTCTAACTGCCAAAAGAGCGTTTCTTTCATATGAAGCAAAGCCAATTTTTCTTGGAACTAAGAAATCTTGGAACCATGATCATTTTCATGGAACTGCACTTATGTTCTTGGAATTCTTGGAACCATGTCAATTTATTGGAACCATGTTCAATTCTTGGAACCACATTATTTTCTTGGATCTCTCTTATTTCCATATTTCTCTCATCTCACATATCTCGTTATCTCTCATACTTTGTTTTATTTATTTCTACACTTACTCTCACCTCCCTATCTCCATACTACTCTTTCACACTTAGAAAAAAAAATTCTCCCTCACCTCTCTTTTCTACCCCCTCACTCCTCTCTTCTCTACTTAGATTATCTTCTAAATCCTCCACTCTACCAATTCCCCTCTCCTATTCTCCATACTTAATTTATTTTTCAAAATTCTCTACACTCTCCTTCCTCTCCTCTCTTACATGTCCATACTTCTCTTTCATGCTTAAAAAATATTTATATATACCTCACCTCCCTTCTCTCCCTCCTCACTCCTATATTCTATACTTAGATTATTTTTGAAATCCTCCACTCTCCCAATTCTCCTCTCCTATTCTCCATACTTAGTTTCTTTTTCAAAATTCCCTACTCTCTCCTTTCTCCCCTCTCTTACTTGTCCATACTTAGATTTTTTTTCCTTATCCCTCCATCTCTCCTCCCCGTAATCCCCTATTCCACTCCATAAACCATCCATACTTAGAATTATTTCCCTCTTCCACTCCATACACTACGAGTTCACACCCCCTTATCCCTCCATCCCCGCGACTTCACTCACCTATTCGTATGCTTCTCTCTCCTCCTTTCCTTCTCTCCTCTCGTCCTTCTCCCCATATCGCATATTTATCTTATTTCCTAATTTATTTCCAAGATATATTAACCAATGATACCATGACACACATAATCCAATGGGAGGATGACACATGGTAGCCAATGGGAAGATGACACATGGCATCCAATGGGACGATGACACATCACAACTAATCAAGCTATGACATGTGGTAGCTAATGAAATCATGACACATGGAATCCTATGGAAACCTATAATATAGTGAAACATGGAAATGACGTGGACGATGACTCACTGTTGATTGGGCATCGACTAGGCACTTAGTGGATGTTGACTGGGCTATCAAAATATTTAATTAATTCATGAATTTTCTTAAGTTTTGAGCCACCATAGTTTCCATAGTCTCTTTATGCTTCGCATCGAATGTATGGTAAGTTTTACCATATATAAAGTACACACTTAAATACCACATTGAATGTGGGATGGACATTTTTAAAAGAAAAGGGTGAATTGAGATGGAGGGCTAGGATTGGATCACAAAAATCGATGGGCGGTGGTTGAGTCTCTGACTTCCCGAACTAATATATTCAGCTCCCAAACTCTGTTTTTAGAAAAGCATACCTTGTTGGAAAGGTAATTCGATGCATAAGATTATGAAATAGGTTTCAAGAGGTGAAATTGGTCATGATTCTCTCAGAGATTGAAATAACAGTCAACTATGTTTTATGGTTTGTTGATAAATCTGTTTGGTACCTTGACTTCTTGAGCTTATATATTGATATCCAAAACTCCAAATATCGCTCAAGAGGACTTGTTGGAAATATAATATGATGAATATTTCATATAGAATTCTTTCCATGGCTGAAAGGTCAAATATATTTCTCAAAAAATTAAAACACAGTCCACTTTTTAAAAAGGCAACCAATTAAAAGTTTTGAAAATAAAATTTTATTTAATGACTTTTAGTAAAGATTAAATGGGCCCCACTTCAAGGCACAAATGTAAATGATAGACAATAATCAATGAGACTTCAATGAGGGATTAATAAAAGTGGTTATTCCAAGAAGAAAAGTGTGTGGAAAGACTAAAACCCTACCTACTTCAAGAAAGCATTGAAAGTCATTTTTAAAAGAAGCAATCATCATCAAAGAAGGATTAGAAGATTGCATTATCTAAGAATAAGATCAGAATAGAAGGGTCCATCCATCAACATGCAGTCAAGCTTCTGATCAACAAATAAAGATCTTTATCTTCTTCATTATTCTTCTTCTTCTACACTATTTTTCTCAAGGCTTTATGCTTGAAGTTCTGAACCAAGCATAAGGTTGAGTTTTTAAGTGTCTTTTTTGTATTCTTCCAAGACTTATTCTCCACAAGATCATGGAGTATTTACAACCATATATGTGACTTCCATATGTAAGACAGGATTATCTATTGGATTGATGGAAATTTAGTCCTTGTGTTTGACAAACTTTGTTTCTGAAGCATTAGTCAATTGGTTTGTTGAGATGTTTTGTATTTTTAAGTATCCTTTATGAATAAAACTCCGCAAAGGACTACTTCGGGTTATTAATTTAATGATTTCTCATATTTTTGGATCTCTGAGCATGATATTTTTGAGGTTTTCCTATCAAATTATTTTTAGTTTTGAATGCAGAACTCATTTAAAGTTCTCTGAAATGATCGAAACCACTTCATCCTTTTTCTTGTGAGAAGATATGGATGTATCCTCTACTTGCATGTGATTTAGATGGTTGTATAAATGATGTTGAGTATGCACATATTATGATATTGAATCCTTTCTTCAATATTTTTATTGTTAAGAAGCTATTGCAGAGTAGATTTGGTTATGAAGAACCATCCTACATATATAAAATAAAGAAATAAAGACTTGGGATTTTTTGTTTATCATTCTCTCATTTGGCAGTCATATTCAAGAATATCAATAATATCTTTCAGATCATATAGAGGAGTATCACCTCTATAAAAATGCGGGGGGATTCATATCCTAGTGAGGTTGTTGTTTGGATCTTGACCAATCCATCCATCAACATAAGCTTGCATCATTATATTTAAATTGAACTAATCGAATAACTCGTGTTGGTTTACTCTTCTTGTATTCTACTCTGAGCTTATTGACCCAGGGTTCATGTCATTCAGGTTTCCAACAAAGCCTCTAAAACTATCAGCCCTCCTAGTAAGTCGGAAAGCAACACAACACACAGAATGCATTGCGCAATCTCACCTGAGATAGCTTTAAATGGGTGGTTGTAAGACTCAGGTGTTTACATCCCAGGATTGAGTATGAGATATGAGATCGTTATTTAGAGCCAACTACTATAAATTGTGATTGCAATCTATTGTATTCACGACTATGCATTAACTTAAACAGTTTATTCCCTTAACAGTGCAACCATATTTCATAGGAATGTAATAACTCATTCATTCATTAAGCACAACACGTAACTACTGAAAAGAAGATAAATACATGCATGCATTCATCACATTACACAGATATTATCGTGGTTCACCCCCTCCCGAGCTACGTCCACAAAGATTTGTCTCTTGGCTCTTTTATTATGATGATTTTGCATCTATAGCGTTGCGCGCTTACAATTATTCTCAGCTGGGTAAGATCTATATGAGGCAAACTAGATCGCACCAGGCTCCTCAGCCTGTGATATACTCCTCAGATATTCCTTCTCTCCTCTCCTCTAGCTCAACAACTTACAAAATATAGTTCATAAAAACATTACATATCGCATCAACTCATACCTATCTATGATAGAACAATAATGAAAAAACAAGGAACCCCCTATGATACCTACATATCTATATTTATACATTTCAGTCTCTTCAGCCATTTACAATACATTACCAAAACCCTAACCCTACTAACATTAGGTCTTCCTACCATGCATGCGTGTTTTTCTTCCTTCCAGCTGTCGCTTTCCTTTTGCACTCTTTCTTGCATGCGCACGTGGTGTATTTCCCTCCAGCTGTTACTTCAGTTTCTGCACGCTTTCTTTCCCCATGATCATCCTTCTTTCCACTTCGACCATCCTTCTTTCCACTTCGGCCTGCTGTCAACAGGCCCCCAATACTGACACATGGCACGTCCCAAGCCACCTAATCCTTCTGAGCTTCCTCGATCTCCTTGGTGATCGTCTGGAACTTTTCCTTGAGCTCTGTTGCTTGTGTTAGCACTTGCACGGTCTTCTCCTTGATTGCGTCCACTACCTAGACTACCACTTCATCACTGATCAATCCTACACATTTTGCCTGGTTCAATACTATCCTTGTCTTAACTACCTCTGCATGTGCCAGTACTTCTGCTAGCTTCTCCTACAATGGATCTATTTGAGCCCGACGCTCCTGCTTTTGCATTTGCGCAGTGATGAGCTCTGCCTGCATATTCTTCATCTCCTGCGTCCCCTTGACTTGTTCTAGGATTGGTATGGTCTTCTGCTTCTGCTTGAGCTCTTGGATCGTTGCATTGATCCTTTCCTCTTCCTTGTCCCACCGTTGGACCTGTGGATCCTCCTCCAACCTTGTCCAAAGTTGCGTTGCTTTATCGAACAAGTCAGCTGCTATGTTAACCTATTGCTCTATCTCCTACAACTGCATTGTTGCTTCCTGTTTCCTTTTCTCCTTGACTACTGGTGGAGTGGTTGGTGTGAGTTGTTCTCAAAGATTCTCGATATCCTTCTGATATTGATCAATTGCCTGCGCAATCTGATCAATCTTTTCCGCAGTTGTGATTTCATCACTCTGCGTGGCCTGTGGAATCTTCTCATAAGTTCCTACCACTTTCTGCTCCAACCCTTTTAGGTGCTCCCTCTCCTCCTCGGTCTCAGATTTGGCCTTCTCGTAGCCTATTTTCAATTCGTCTTGTTTATTTGTTGCATGCTTCAATTCAATTAACTCTCTGTGTGTGTTAGACTGTACCTCATGGTTGATGCTCACCTACAACTTGTGTAATGACCCTAATGGTATTCTTTTCAAAACAAGTTGGATCTAGCTCAAGTATTTCAAGGGTGTCTTCCCCACAATTTCGTCCGTGCGCAGCATGATGGGGTTGATATGGAATGTTACATGTGGCTGCAATATCCCTTTGTCTGACTGTCGATCTTCCTCTTGCAGTCTTTCTTCTATCTATGGTGTTGATGGCTCTATGCCTCTGTTGTTGCTTACTATCTGGACTTCCCCAAAATTCTTGAGGAACTGCCCCATTTCTGCCAGCTGGTTTTTGAGTTTGTCCCTGTGATGTGTTGCATGGTCGAAGTCCTCTGCTAGACAATCCTAGACCATTATGGCGATCATTTACCCATCTTCCTTCATGATTGTATAGTCTGGTGATGCTTGTTGTGCCTTTGATTTCTTGCGCACACCTCCTTCCTACGTGGTTGGTCTCTTATTTCCCCCAGGTTCCTGTGTGTTGGGATTTGAGGCGGTCTCTTACGCTCCCTCAGCATGTTTCTGTTGTTCCTTGGCCGACTGTGTATTCTAATTTTTCCCCTTTTGGTTTCCTATATTATTTGGCCCTTCGTCTGTCTTCTTTGGCTTGCCTTGGCCCGTTCTTGGTCTCTTGGGCACTTGGATTTCGGGAGGCTATGTTTCTCCCTGCTCTGCCTCTTCCTTTGTTGTTCTTTGTGACACTTCCTGGTTCATGGCTGGGATCCTCCATTCGTCGGGCCATTATTTGATGACCATGTCGATATCACCCTCTGTGATGTAGTAGCACATCTGTAGCCACTATTTAGCCAGATCCTGCCTTTCTTGTATCCACATTGTTTGTCATGTGGCCTGGAAATTGTCGATTTTCGCATATCGCACGACAACCTCTGGTGTTATTCTCCATGGTCTCCTGATGGATTCCTACATGTCGTGTAGGTATGCTTCAAATATGATCCTATTCCACCTCTTATGTCTGACATTTGGCCCGACTCTGAACAATAGATACCTCGCTCCCGCTGGCTTTTTTCTGGTACAAAAAACTACATACCCTGGTTCTCGCCATCCCATGAAGGCTATTAAGGTAATCAACCATGAGTACTGGAAATCTGTGCCTAGGTCCTGTGCATCTTTGCAGTCATCTTGGAACAAGTTCAATAAGTATGGCGCCCATCTCATTGAAGTGCCTTCTGTGCACTGGGCTGCAACTGCAATGACTCCAGCTGGTACTTCCTCTCTGCGATATTTTCTTAGCAACTTGCAGGCTAAGATTTTCACGCCTAATTGTGTGGATGCGTTGTTGATCCATTTGATGATGATGCCTCTTGTCCCCCTAGCGGTGCCATACTTATTCTTCATTTATTCTGCCAGCTCTTTCTCCTTGGAATTGTCGTCCAGAACCAACGTGGGAACCATACCCCGAATTGGTAACCCTGTTATTTGCGCAATAAGATTAAACGTTATGGGGATGGGCTTGTCCATCCATATGTCCCCTCCATGTGTGACTACTAACAGTTGTTTGAAACACGATGTTGCGTACTGGCCTCTGCCAAAATGGGGTAGGTTCAACAGACCTAAGAATCCTGTTTTCTCCAACCGAGTTGCCCATTGGTATGGTTGGTGTTGGCACTAGGTCCAAGTGGAAAGAAGGAATATCATGAGAAAGAAAGCGTGTAGGAAACTGAAGTGACAACTGGCAAAGGATCAACATGCACAAACGCAAGAAAGCGTGCATAGAGGAAAGCAAAAGTTGGAGGAAGACCAACATGCACATGAGAGAAAAACCTAGCATAAGAAGGGTTAGGGTTTTGGTAACATTTTGTAAGTGGCTGAAGAGCCCGAAATGTATAAATATAGATATGAAAGTATCAAATAGGCTAGCTATTGTTGCTTGTTGTTGTCATTGTTGATTTTATGTTAGTTTTTGTGAGGATTGCGATTGTTATTGAGTGATTTTTTCGAGGATTGTTGTTGGCGATACGTGAAGGTTTTTGAATTGTATGAACCAAGTTTTGTAAGCTGTTGAGCAAGAAAGATATGAGGGAAGGTAGATCTGAGGATTAGACCGTAGGATGTGGAGCCTGGTGTGATCTAGTTCACCTCGCATAGATCTTACCCACTTTTGCGGAGAACTGTAAGCACGTAGTGCAAAGAAATCAAGAACTACTATAATAAAAGAGCCAAGAGCCAGATCTTTGTAGACGTAGCCCAGGAGGGGTGAACCACTGTAATATCTGTGTAATGTGTTGAATGTTTGCTTATCTTTAACTTCTTTAAGAAATAGATGATTACGATTGATGAATAACCAGATGCATTATTAGAATCTGTTTATATTTTGAATTGTATGCATGTGATTCCTAGGAACAAGTAGATTACAGTAATAGTTCGCAGAACAGGGCCTTAATCACGAAACCATTTATCCCCTACTCTGTCCTAGACTGTAAACACCTGAGTCTTACAATCACCCATATTTAGCTATCTCGGGTGAGACTGCGCAGTACCTTCTGGGCGCTGTGTTGCCTTCTAGTTTACCAGGAGGGCCAATAGTTAGAGGCTTCATTGGAACCTGAATGACATGAACCCTGGGTCAATAATTCAGATAACCCAAGAAGGGAATCTATAAAACCAACAAATGGTTGAGCCAGATCTTTGTGTATGTAGCCCAGGAGGGGTGAACCATGGTAATATCTTTGTAATGTGTTGAATGTTTGCTTATCTTTAACTTATTTCAGCAATATATGATTACGATTTATGAATAACCAGATGCATTATTAGAATTTGTTTATATTTTGAATTGTATGCATGCGATTCCTAGGAACAAGTAGATTACAGTAACAGTTCGCAGAACAAGGCCTTGATCAAGAAACCATTTATCCCCTACTATTTTCTAGATTGTAAACACCTGAGTCTTACAGTCACCCATCTTTAGCTATCTCGGGTGAGATTGCGAAGTACCTTTCGGGCGTTACGTTTCCTTCTGATTTACCAGGAGGGTCGATAGTTAGAGGCTTTGTTGGAACCCGAATTACATGAACCCTGGGTCAATAACTCAAGTAACCTGAGAAGGGAATCGATAAAACCAAAAAATAGTTCCATTTCCGTCTTGAGAGGAACAAAGATAGGACTGAGTAGATGAGATAGAGTGGACAAGAACCATCGAAGAAGCAATGAGCTATTAGAAGGGAATGTGGAGACTGTGGAACCCCACGAGAGAAGATATTGAGGGTTGGTTGAGAACTATAGAGCTAGAATTTGCACACAAAGACAATAGAAACCCTAGAATCACACCAGACATATACCTGGATAAATACGTGTTTACGGATTTACACGAAATATTTTCTTGTGATTTTCTGCATCTACTACAGGAGTGGATCTTAAGGTTAACGGATAATCACCTGACGAACCAGATTCGATAGCTAGATTGGACTCTAGTACATATTCAACAGCTACAGCAGGTGAACAACAAATTCACCCGTGCAGTAGACTTTTGGCTTGACAGTATTGTGGCAGGATTCATCACAGAGTTTGCAGTAGACACAACAAAGTCATACAACGCAGGCAAGCAAGAATTTCTACGAGGACCTAGAGGGAGGTATATTCGATCCCTGTATACTTCTATCAAGATACTGCTATATAACAAAGGTGTAATGATAATGGAATTAGATAGTTAAACTTCCCTGCGTGCATGGGAGAAGGGTGGAAGCACTGATAGAAAGAGGAGGAATGGAAGGAGGGCAGGATAAAGAGAAGAAGGAAGAGGAACCCTTGGACCTGATCTCGATGGATGACGACCAACTCAAGTGGATCTTGGCGTCATCAGGAACGATGCATAGTGGATCACCCTACCAATATAAGATAAACATGAAGAAGAGAGTCGTAGCCGAAAGGGAGGGCTTGGTAAGCGATGAGGAAGAGGTAGAGGATCTCCGGGCTGTAGAGCAGATTGAGGAAATCCTGTGCGCCACCTATGAGAGGAAAACAAGAGGCCCAAGAATGGGAAGAGAAGAAAACCACCCCTTTCATATCAATGTCAGTGGGGAACCCATAAAACCATGTGCGACCAATACACCACAAAGAACACCACCGTTTAGGCAACCAAAGTTTGGAGGAAGTCCGACAACAAGAAGCACATCTACATAAGGAGTGACAACTGGAGGAGCCAGTTCAGGTAATCTTAGTCAAGTATCCACGCCGCGTGGAGGAGGTAGTAGTTTAGTACTCAGAATGGCAGGACACGACCCTACTATCAAATTACCAGAGTTTCGAGGAGAAGCATCAAAAGACCTTGAGAAGCATCTATTCATTTGCGCCAAGATCTGGGAAGCAAAGAAGATCACTGATGACAACACCAAACTCGTGCAGTTAGAGATCACGCTAAGAGACCGTGCACTAGAGTGGTACATGATTCTAGACACGAACAATGCTCCCAGGACGACAAGGGCACTGGATGAAATTAAGAAACTACTAATTAATGAGTTCCAGAAGCCGAGCTCAAAGGATCAATACATGAACGAGATGATTGAGATAAGACATAAACCAGGAAGTTATGGGATATTGATCAAAGATTCAAGTGATTAAAAGGGAAGTTAAAATACCTTATGACCGAGATGCAACATCGACACCTGTTTGTCAACTCACTACTCCCACACTTGAAATATCTGCTACGACAACAGAAGTTTTAGACACAAGCAGAGGCTTTGCAGACAGCCTTGCAATTGGAAGAGAATCAATACCAGCAGACGGACCTGACTATTGAAGAACTGAAAGAGGATATGAAGAACTTAACATTTCAGCTGAACCAGCATAAGAACAAGGACAAACGAGAAGTTGTTAGGTGTACCACATGCAGGACAGAAGGACACCACAAAAACGAATTTCTGACGTTCGCGCAGTATATGGCAACAAGGAGGCCAAACCCACTACCACGGGGTGGATTATGGTGTGAAATCTGCAAGAAACCGGGTCATGACTCTTACCATTGCACGATGATGCAGAAATACCAAACAGTCCCAATGAACTCATACTACACATTTTTCAATTCAGTTGGCCACGACAACAAAGACTTCAGAACTATGGAGCTGATGTGGGAAATAACCTCAGACGCATATAGGGTATAGGCATAAATGATGACTGGGTAGGCAGCACCATAGTTCACTCAATCCCCAACACCATACAACACTGTGCAACAGTAGTATAATACTACGCAACAACTTTATAATAATGCGCAGCCGTAGTACAACCCAGTACAGCCCCAGTACAATACCGCGAATTATAATCATGGACCACAATATAACATGCCACGAGGTGATCAAGCAACCTATAGGGGGGTAGGACAAGCCAGAGGAGGTTTCGGACGTGGGAGAGGACCAGCCACATGTCACAATTTCCAGCAACCAGGACATTATGCACGGGAATTCCCACTACCACCAACAACCTGTATGTATTGTCATGCTTCAGACCATGATACGGAGGAATGTCCGATACTACTCGTAAAGATCCAGGAAAAAAGAAACCAAAATAACCAGAATATTCAGTGGATTTCAGCCGAAGCAAGAGATGACGGATGGAACATCAACATAGTCACTAGAGGAGGAACGAAAACAGTAAACGACGTAGCTCGATAGAACCCAACGTAGAACCAATGGGTAAAGAAGAACCCTGACCCCAAGAAGCAGTTCGACACACAAAAGGAAAAGGAGATCTTACAGAAGCTCGACAAGAATTCCAGAAGGATGACATAGCATTGACTACGCAGTAGAACAAGGAAGCTCCAGAATATGACATGCCGCCATCACTGGACCATACCAACAGAATACAACCTAAGGAACAAGTAAGTACTATCAAAGACTTCTTGCAATCATGCATCAAAATGTTAAGTGATCCATCATCTATCAAAGTATTGCAAAAATCCTAGAGAAATGTAGCAGCAAGAATGAACAGAGGCCAGAACTGAAAACTGTCAACCACCTACACACATGAAGAAGAACAAGTAGAGAATTTAGAATCAATGCTAACATTAGGGATTTCAACATGGGAGATATTATACTAGATCTAGGATCTGAAGTAAATGTTCTACCAAAAACCACATGGCAATGCATGGGAGAACCTACACTGGGATACTCAATTGTTCAATTAAAGCTAGCAAATCAACATAGAGTCCTACCAATAGGTAGACTGAAAGGAATAACCGTAGATCTGGATGGTGTGCACACTAAGGCAGACTTTGAAGTCATCGAAATAGTAGATGGTACAACACCTTACCCAACGCTAGTTGGTCTGGATTGGGCATTTGACAACCAGGCCATAATTAACTTGAAAACCAGAAAAATGAAATTTGAGTCAGGAGACTAAAGGGTTATAGCCCCACTTGACCCATCAAAAGGCGGGAGGTTCATAGAACCCACTTGACTGGATCTAGACGAAATCGACCAGTTGTATAGAACAACTGCGTGTGATGCGGATTATATAAACCCAACTGTAGACAGGGTACTTAGTTGGTGGAGCATTACTTCATGCACAACAAACTTAGACACTGGGTTAGAAAACTGGCAACAAAGATTACACGAAGTATCCACAAGAAGGTGTGTAAGAATAGACCGCGCAGTAAGATGGCTTGGCACAGAAATCAAAGAACTACCCAGTTTTCACGGACTAAATGATTTGGAAACTTTCTTGACACAATACGAAGATGAAGTATTAGAGAAACAGAGGCTATTAGCACTAGATTTATCACTAAAGGCTACACCCACAAGATGGTGGGGTGCGCACAAAGAGACTATCACAGATTGGTACCAATGCAAACAATTACTGCATATAAGGTTCGGTGCAGAACAGATATGGAACAACAGACAAAAATATGATGGACTAGGAATACCAACATAACACTTGGAGTCATGTAAAACACTATGGAAAATGACGCCACCAGAAGAATGGGATCACCACTTCATTCATACTTTAGGAGGCATACCAACGAATTGGTATATAGACTAGGGAATGCAGAAAGGAACCAAGACATGGGCAACACTCCAACAGAAATTTACAGTCACTTTCTCATTTGAGCATGAGAACTGCAACATAGACACAACCCTGAAATGGATCAGAGATGTCATATTCATTACATAATCAGAAGTGGAAGTTATTACAGAGGTACAACATCGGAATAAGCAGACAGTCAAGGAACTGCTATCATGCTACCATGTACA
>JASDQU010507051.1:45845-59870 GCA_032191745.1 Picea mariana
ACAGTCTCTTTAAAATTCCTTCATTAATAGAATTCAAGTATTGTTGTATTTCTCTATTTCTGGCAATTATCATGAGTGTTTCAATGTAATATATTTTCTTTCATTTTGTTTCGAACATAATCTGGATCAGTGGTATCAAAGCAGGTTTCTCTTTATCATTTTCAGCGCATGTCCCCGACGAGGTCTGAGTATAGCCAGTGGGCTCTTGATCTTGTCTCTCTTGAGGAAAATCACTCTCGCACGCCCAAGAAACCCTCGATGGAAACAGAAAAGAAAAATTGTGGAGCAGAATATTCTATTAACTTGTTGCTTGAGCAAGCTCTCGCGCGACAGAGGCACGAAATGATGGAGAATTTTGCACACATCCTTCAACGCCTGCCAATAGCAACATGCGCATCTTCATCAAGCGGCCATTTTGGAGGAATCTCTCCCTTCAAGGTACAAGTTAATTTTGATATTCCCATATTTGAAGGTTAGATAGATGTGGATTCCCTAGAAAAATGGTTAAATTTATTAAAAGGTTATTTCTCTGGTCAAAATTTTTCCGACAGGGAAAAAATCACCTTCGCACTCCTCAAGGCTCTCCCCCATGTCAAACATTGGTGGAAAAATTACTAGGAGAAAATTTCCACAGAGGAATATGGAATATATGGGGTCGAGCCCACTTGGGATTTTTTTGTGGATGCATTCAAAGAACAATACTATCTTGTTGATAACTATGAAGATCAGTACACGAGATAGACCACATTGGGGAAAGAGAAGAGCCAAACAATGTCAGATTTCACAAATACTTTCCATACCTTGTGCACCAATATAAGTATCAAAGACTCTGAGCGACACCTATTTCTGAAATATCATGGGGCTCTACATAGGTACATCCAAACTGAAATGAATTTCCTAAACATCTCATCATTAGGAGCTACCTATCGATATGCTTTCAAAATCAAGCAGAAATTTAGGCACCAGAACAAATGGGAATTTGGGTCTACAAATATGCTACAACCAAAGCATGGTAAGGATGGCCCTAAACAACAACCTCCAGACAACCATTCCAATACATAGGATAAGAAGGGTAAAGGAAAGATAAAGAATTACATTGGGAATTGGTGTGACTTCCACAAAATCCCATGGCACAACACCGATGAATGTCGCTCGAAACAGTCATTGGTGGTTGAGGTCAAAGACACGAAGCTGAACCCTGATTCAGAATATGATCCATAAAATATTGAAAATAGACAAATCATCGACACATACCCCACTGCCACTGTCGCGACCACAACAATTCAACCAGAAGAATCAATAGATCCTGAAGAGGGGGAGCGCCTCTTCCATTCACAGATGTGGGTGAAGGGGACCCCGTTGCATTTCATTGTTGATAACGATAGACAAAAGAACCTCATCTCAGCTAAGGCCTTAAAATAGTTTGGGTTGTCGACAACACCACACCCACAACCATGCAACATCGGGTGGCTTCACCAAGAACGAGATCTCCGTGCCAGCCAATAGTGTTGCCTGTCCTATGGAATCCATCCCTTCAAGGATGAGGTAATGTGTGATGCTGCCCCTCTTGATGTATGCAATGTGGTTTTGGGCCAACCATATATGTGGAGACTTCATGATGTCTATGAGTCTAGACCCCATAGTGTCATTATTACTTTGGGAGGTCATATTATAGGATACCAGAGGTAGTTCCAACTACTGCTCCATCAAAACAATGCCGCAAAGTAATATATCATACTACAAAATTCATCCTCTTCACAGTTTGTTCAAAGGATGCACAGAAGACCACTATAATCATTGCATCCTCAACACCTTCTCTCCAACAAAAATAGATTGTTTCTTTACCTACAATGGTGCCTACACAATGCCCTGTCAAACCTAGAGACAACAGATTGATGAAGCATATTCAACCCTGCCAACAACAGGCTTGTGACAGTCTTCCAGAGACCAAGCAACATAACTTCTCCAACAAAGAACACATCTCACCAAGATTCAGATTCAGAAAATGATTTCCTCTCTTCCATGGGCACTCAACGCAATGGAGACCATTGCTTCCTAAGGGGTAGGATTGATACAGGTGGATATTGGTGGCCATCCACCTGTTCCAACTGGATCCTTTTGTCAGTTTTCAGTTCATCACATTCTTCTGTACTTATTTGTAATTGTGGGTTCTACACTTTCGGGGATTTCTGGAGCCCTACACATCTTCCAGGTGGATATTGGTGGCCTCCCATCTAATCCAACTGGCTCATTTTGTATGTTTTCATGTCAACACATATTCTTGTACTTCCAGGGTTGTTTTGGGACCCTAAACAATGTTATTTTGGCACACCATCAAACATAGAACCTATCTACAGTTTGACTTTGGTNGTTTGATGGTGTAATGCATAGTTCTCAAAAAGACCTTTCCAACAGGCTATCACACGCCTAAAACGAAGATCGTATGAAAAAGTTACGACCCCGAGAAGTTAATGTACTAACTTACCCAAACGGGGCCCACATGACTTTTGGTGTTTCATCTCCTAGGGTTAGGTTTTTGGATGTCTAGGGCTTTGGAATTCTTGTTTAACATAAAAAGGCCTTTAGAGCCTTATTGTAATCATCTTCTGGTGAATGAGCATAGTCGTCACATCTCTTCTTAGAGATAAAGTTGCCAACATTTTGGTGAGTCTTGCACTCTGTATTTATAGTCTCTTTGCAATTCTTTCATTAATAGAAATCAAGTATTGTTGTATTTCCCTGTTTCTAGCAATTTTCATGAGTGTTTCATTGTAATATCTTTGCTTTCATTTCGTTCCAAACATAATATGGATCATAAGAGTAGGAGGTATTGGATATTTTGTCTTGGATATTATTGTAATAGAGCTTTTCTCTGCTGCAGGTTTCCCCCTCAAAGAGGCAAGTGAACATTGCTATCATAATAAAGTTTCTCTTCCTGGTGATTATTTTGGTGCTATTCTAGTGTTCATCTGATATTTTTCTGGATATATCATTATTATTCTGGCATTACTTGCTAGATATTTTTTGTTCTGCATAATATATTATATCAGGAATATTGCAAGTGGTATCATAGCTCTTTCCAGGGCAAGACTTGTGTGTTAATTTTTTTTCCAGGGTAGATATGTATTCTGGCATCTTTAAGCTACAAACATTTGTCATTATGTGCATAAACCCATGGTCATGGAGTCATACATGCAGGAAATACAAGTGGTTTTTCAGCGCACATTTGTTGTCCACCCTTGTAACCCTTGTTGGCACCCCTTTGAGTGGTAGTGCATCAGACAACACCTATATACAGATCGACCTAGGCATCTTGAATCCCTCCATAGATAAACTGACCAGCTGCTTGACTACTATAGTGTCACCGAGAACAACACTCGGGAAGTGACTCTCTAGTACCTGGGTAGTCGGGTAGTACAGATAAGGGTATGTTCTAGCCTCCTTAGTTGGTGCCCTGAGATATTGGGCCGAGTACTATTGTTGGACCCCACACATATATAAGAGAGTTATAACACAGGGAAAACCCTTGAATGTAAATTTCCTGAAAGAACTAACCCTTGGGAATAGAAAATACAAAGAAAAGACAAGATCCATTGCAGTGCAACCTTTCCATCTGCATTGGGGTTGTGAAATTACTACATCTTTTGTCCTGTTAATAATTTGGGCGTTCTACCTCTGCAGTATTATTCATTTTGGAGTATAACTCCGGGGTAAAAAAAAATTACAGGCCTATCAACACCTTTATTTGTGACCTATCCCATTGCATTCCTCTTTTCATTCTGATCGTAGTGGTACCCTTCAATTTTAAGCCTTTTTTTCCTGCGGACCCAACCCCCTCTGGGACACCTTTCCTAAAACCTATCCCATTGGATTCCTCTCTTTGTCCTGATCAAATGGGTACCTATCATTTTTAAGCACATTTTTTTCCCCTCCCAACACCTATGTTGCTACTTAAGCCTTCACCATGCTTACCACTCGCTCTCAGTCCCAAGGGCTAAAATGTCCCACATGGAACAACAAATTGCAGACAACATGACTTCCCTCCGCAATGAATTTAACACATCCCTTGATGATCAAGTCAAAATATTGGTGCAACTCTTCATGGGTAAGAATGTTGAATAAAACCCAGAAGAACTTCACTCTTCTCATTATGAACATACTCAGTCCTCATTCTCCCCTTGGGGTTCTCCACCTTCTTGGACTAAGGTGCCCAAAGTTGACATGCATATATTTGATGGTTCCAACCCAGCCAAGTGGGTTTCTCAAATGGAACAATACTTATCCCTTCATGATATTTGAGATGATGATACCAAACTCCATGTATGGGTTTTGTACTTGGATCAAGAACGCTGGCAATGGTGGCATGTAACAACCCTAGTAGAATATATGTTTAGGGAATTATTAAGTAAAATTTATTAGGTAATTAATTTTTTCTAACATATTATTAATTAAACAAAGATTGGTATAATGACACTAATTAAATATTTATTAATTAATTAATGGTTACAATTTGATTAATTAATTACATGTTACATTCATTGACATGGGTATTAAATTAATAGGGTTAATAAATTACAAGTTTAATTTGTTAAAAACTTACGTACACGGAAAGGGATAAGACATTAATTATAAAGGGATAAGATATTAATTATAAGGGGAAAAGGTAATAAATGTGTAGGTAAGGAAGTAAATGAAAAGAAGGTGGTGAAGGAGGGATATGGGGAGAGGAGGTTTACGAAGGAGGGAGGACCATTCTACGGGGAATTTTGGGGGGATATTTCTCTGGGATTGCACAGAGGAGTTGAGTTATGTAGTCGGGAAGGATTAGTACAGGGGGCACCAGTTTGTTGGGGGTTTTGGGCACGGGGGCCAGAATATCCATATGGTATCCTAGAGCTAGGTAGATGTCCTAGTTGGCAGGGTGGAAACACGGTTTTGTGCAGAGTTGGTCTATGGCTTCAAGCTAGGCAAGGCAACAGCAGGAAGGTCAACAAGGCAAGTGGAAAGTTGAGGGTTAGCATTAGACCCAGGTATTTTAAATTACATATTTGTTTATTATGTTATGAATTTTATTATTCGTTGATCAATTTATATGCATATGTGCTGAATTTACAAGAAATTACCGAGCTTCATAAATCAAGTAGAAGTTACTGTTTTGTTTGATTAATTATTTGATGTTAAATTAATATGGCCACTTCACATGGTATCAAATCTTTTTGTTTGAAATCTGGGCCTGAGGGCCAAAGCTCCAAGCTCTAGCTCCAGTCCCACCTAACTTGCAAACCAAACGCACTATTATTTTGATTATATATAAACAAATCTAAATATATAAACAATACGAATTGAAAATGAAAAGGGAGTAAGCTCTATCTGCAGTAGTATGCATGAGTTGCAACAAATACCACGAAAACTGTCAGGATCTAGATCACAACAATTTAGGAATAAAGATCACAACAATTATATTATGCACTTGGATCTACAAGTCCGTGATGCCAGGTCAGCAATTTAATACTCAAGAAACTCTTAGATTGTTGAGAAATTCTAAGGAGGGACAACGAAAACTAATCTACAAGGCTTACAAAAACGCTAAGCTAGTCATATACAAAAGAAAATAATCTATCAGGTTACAGAGGAGAGCCATCAACAAAGAAAGCAAGTAGCTGGTTGTCTGATTTGTAACTCGGCAAAAAAGTTGGATCTACAATTTTACATTTTTTTCTAAGCACAACTCTATTAGGCACCCATGTTCTAACCATAAATCATCAAGAAAGAACACATAGTTATGGTGATGAAGGATAGCCAGATAAATGTGTCACAATAAATTTTGCAGTCATATTTGCGCTGAAACATAGTATCAAACTACTGAGGGAGAAAACATGCCCTAATACATTTTACTAGACCACTAAAGAAGAAATTATTCTGATGAAGGGGATCAAAATGTATGGAAGGAAAGAAATCCTACAAGATGAGAGATTGTAAGGCTAGCATTGACAGCTGAAACAATGCACATCAACGCCAAATAAGACAAATATCAGACTTTCATAATCTGTGCTCAGTTCCCCATAGAAACAGGTTTGCCAGTTTTGGTTGTTGTCCATCCATATATTACTAAAAGAGAAAATGACTAATCCTGTAGTAACAACAAACAATAAATATATGAATACAAAGCACTGATTATAGGCAATAAATTTACAATTTCATAAGGCATTTCTTCTGGGAATTAAAGACTTCCTCTGAAGCTTCAATTCTTATAGGGGCGGGCATATATATGCCCTATATATTATAAGCTGATGAAAAGATATCTCAGGAAGATAGACTACTATATTTGTAGAGCCCGACAGCTTCAACCGTCCACATCAGAAAGGTTCAGTTGGATTCTTCCTCAATATCAGCGGCTGCTTCTTGTTTACTTAGAGCATAGTTATTTGCAATCTGTTTGTTTACTAACTTCCTTGTATTTCTACTGGCTTTTTCTTGTGCTTTTGCAATTATTATCACTCTGTTATTTAAAAGGATTTCCAGAACGTTCTAATGCTAGAAATTAACACAAATATCTAATCAATCCTATGGGGAATACCCTACATGACAAATTTATCTGAGCCCCAACTGCTAATATCTCAAGACTATTTCACACCCAATTCAGCCCCAGATTTTATCGGTTCTTCTTTATCTTGAAAGTATCGGCCGGTAATCATTAAACTTAAAAAAAAAAAACAACTGGGTATCATTTGCATGTTCAATGGGTTTACCTCCCATGTACAGTTCGCAAGAATATTTTCCACGAGAAAGACGCCAGTTCTGTTCCAGCAATCATCATTCTGCTGGTGATATGGATCTCACCACAAACACGCCCAAAATAAAACAAGAAACTGTGGAGAGAGCTTAGTTCACCTCCTCTGCTCAGCTGCCCCTGCGAATGACAGAAAGGCTGTGGAATATATTTGCCTGATGAACCTAAAACTTCCCCACGCAAGGGCATATGAAGCAAACCAATTACCTCGGTTTTTCTCATCAACAAGGGAATAACAAAGAGTAATGATTGCATTCAGTGAAATGCTATTTTTATTGAAAATCTTGTGCAGGCACGTGAAAAAGAGGTAAAGTTAAGAGATGAAATAGAAGCTGTGCAGAAATTGAGTAGGAAAGGTGTACCATTCTTGATTGATTGATGAGGAGGAGGCTTGATAATGCCTCGGAGTTGAGCTCAGTCGAGATAGTGAAAATGTATACAGACTTCTGCATCTTTTTCTTAAAATGCTCATCTAGCAACTGCGCAGGCCTGATTCAAATGATCAATAGATTTACAACCAAAAGTATAATGGGGCTTTGGTTAGATAGAACTAAGGTGCAAAATCCCTAAAGACATGTTTAGATTCTGAGGTAATTCTCCACTTGCAGTCCTTGTTGGCCCTCTGCCTGTGCCAATGATCTATGTCATGCAATTGGGGCCAAATGAAAGTCCTGAGTGACTTTGGTGGGAACAGATACCCCACCCATAGCATCTCAGCTGAAGGGACACTTTCAAAATTTTCTTTAGTATGTTATAAGCCTACTGCATTCCATTTAATACTCTCAGAATGGGAAGGGCACTATTACCGCAGAGGTAAGAAACTACAAAGAGATCAACGCACGTTTTCACAATTGCGAGAGCCCAAGAAAATGGCCTACAAACGCAAACACGATACATTTATGTTACGAGAGAAAAGAATCCTGAAAGTGAAGAGGAAATAGGAACAGAGTAAGAATCAGGACAAGAGGAATGAAAATGGAGCACCGGGATCCAAATTCCACAGTTGGAAAACACCTGCCACAATACAATGCAGAAGAGGAGTTTTCTCATGCGCCAAACCAAGTTACGTGGAAGAGGAGTCCACGACACCTTTCTGCTCCCGCACTCATCAACAAATATATATATAATTTGAAACTAACCCAAGAACAAGCACCAAACACCAGCGCACAAATATTTCACCAAGCAACAATACAAGCCATCACCTGACAATCGAGGAAGGAGACGAAGGAAGAACTGGTTATGTACCAGTTCAGTGAGAGACCAAAAAAAAATGCAGAGGGAATGGCCATGGTGGCCGACCACATAGCCAAAAGAAAATGATAGGAAATGTAGAGTTAGGGTTTAGAAAGGAAGGCGTTGGAGGAAGCAAGGCGGGCACATGGAACCCATGCGTGCTCGCACTTGTTTTTAAATTATCTCGATTTTTTTTTTTTTAAGTTTCTGTTTATAAATTGTGTGCGTGTTCGTTTAATTTTTTTTTATTATTTTGGTGTAAGGATAATTAACCTAAATTAAATTAGTTTAAATATAATTTAGGATTAATTTAATTAAATTAATTTAAAGTTAATTAAGTGGTTACCCTAAATTAGGTTAATTTAATTAAATTAATTAAAAGTTAATTAAGTGGTTACCCTAAATTAACCCAAATTATAATTTAGTGTAAAGTTAAACTTCATTAAAAATTAATTAAAATATTAGAGGTTCCATGGGTTTTGAACCCAAGACCACCCACCAAGCAAAGTGCCTTGAGAAGAGCACTAACACCAATGCGCCCTCGTGAGCCTTTACAAATAAACTCATATACTTAAATAGATTAATGGTAACAGAGTTGCGCCAAGGATAGTAGCTGCAGGAATTTCAATGGCAGCGAGTGCAACATCTCGTTCATCGCCAACGACGTAGACAGGTCCACGACCATCTCAAGGAACAACTAGTAAGGGCAGGGGTTCCGAGGGAAGGAACACGTTTCAAAGACAGTCGCAAAACCGTGTGCAGGTTCAATCCCATGTTACCTGTTGGGGACGTGGAGGACGTCGTTACCAGCGTGACTGCCCAGAGTTACAATCAGGATTGTGCATAGAGAAGGAAAGGCCCCGATGGGAAGAGAAAGTGGCAGCCATCAGATTGACACAGCTGTTAATAATCGCCAGGCAAAACATCAATCCACGGTGGTGGAATCATCAGGTGCGCTAAACCATATCAATGATAAGATTTTGTTTGATTCTAGTGCGACAGATAGTTTCATTTCACCATATGCAATAGAAAAGAGTGGCTTGGTAGCCTACGAGCACGATGAATTTAAACAAGTCGAGATGGCTTCGGGGGAAAAATAAGTGGTAGGACCTAATGTTGAGGATGGTATAGTAGACCTGGGAGTGTGTACTACCAGGTTGAAGGTATGCGTCACTGCTCTCGGGGCGTATGACCT
Organism: Picea mariana; assembly: GCA_032191745.1. NCBI lineage: Eukaryota > Viridiplantae > Streptophyta > Pinopsida > Pinales > Pinaceae > Picea > Picea mariana. The sequence goes on from JASDQU010507051.1 coordinate 55,064, forward strand.
AATCATTGGAATGGATTGGTTAGCGGCTCACCGAGCCATGGTAGATTGTTTTGCATAAGAGGGTGCTTGTGTTGACGATGGAGGAAGGCCAGTAGAGATCCAGGGGTACGGAGAAAAGTGTCATTACGCTTTATATCAACTATGGAGGTTAAGCGATGCTTGAGACAAGGGTGTCGATTATATGTAGTGGAAGCAGTGAATGAAAGGAAGGGACCCTCAATGGATCAGTATCCGGTATTGTCAGAATTTAAAGATGTTTTTCCGAACGAGTTACCAGGGTTACCTCCTATGAGGGAGCTTGATTTTACTATTGAGCTAAAACCTGGTGTTGAACCAACCTCCAATACTCTGTATCAGATGACAACGCCGGAACCTTGCGAATTGCAAATGCAGTTGAAAGAGTTACTGGACATAGGGCTAATAAGGCCCAGTGTCTCACCTTGGGGCACACCAGTAATTTTTGTAAAGAAGAAGGATGGATCCTTACGACTGTGTATAGACTACAGAGACTTGAACCATGCTACAATGAAAAATAGGTACCTGATGCCGCGAATAGATGACCTTTTCGATCAGATCAAAGGAGCAGCGGTATTCTCAAAGATCGATTTGCGATCAGGGTATCATCAGTTAAGGATTAAGGAAGGCGATATCCCAAAAAAATCCTTTCGAACTCAGTTGGACATTACTATTTTGTCGACGTACCTTTTGGATTGACCAATGTGCCAGCAGTATTCATGAGCCTCATGAATGGCGTATTCCGGAAGTACTTAGATCGATTTGTACAAGTATTTCTAGATGACATCCTCATCTATTCTAAGAACGAAAGAGAACATGAGGAACACTTCCGAGTAGTATTGTCCTGCCTTGGAGAGAACAAATTGTAGGGGAAGTTGTTGAAGTGTTCCTTCTTCCAGAAAGAGATTCACTACTTAGGTCATATCATTTCCAACGAAGGAATCTCTGTGGACCCAGAAAAAGTAAAGGCCATTATGGAGTGGCCAGTGCCAAAATGCCCATGAGGTGAGAAGCTTCATGGGGCTAGCAGGTTATTACCGGAGATTTGTAGAAGGATTCTCAAAAATAGCGAAACCCATCGTCGGAGATTTGTAGAAGGATGCAATTCTGACCTTCCAAAAGAAATTTATGGTAGAATTAACAAAGCCTATGATTTTGAATTTGTATGGTTTTTTACTCCTCACGTAGCACTTCAATATTTAACTTGGAACCTATAATACCCTAATCTATCCTATTTCTAATGGCACTAGAATTACTTCAATTAGACCTATCAATCTCCATATATGAGATTTTGGGTAGAACATATGATTTAAGCAAGGTTTTGGGATTGAGAAAAAACCCTAACTTCTACAGTGTGTAATGCCAAAAATTAAAGTGCACTATAAGCTTACATTTCGACCTGAGATACTTCAATTCTTTTTATTTACAATCCCCAAGTACAATGCCAATCCAATATTTCCCAAAAGAAATTATAGTAAAATTGGTACAATGACTTGTTTGGAAGAGTACAAACCAAGGATCGCCTTCTCTAACACCAAATGCTATGGTCTAGTTAAGCCAAATGCATAAGAATAGAAAAAAAACATTGAGAATAATAAAAAGGTGAATGCATAACAATGTCGCTTAAAGAGGAAACCTCCTTTACACCTTATGTTTACAAATAACTCTTGATGATCCATAAAACTAAATTCCTTTGTATATATATAGGAGACAAAGGGTAAAATTACAAATAATGAGATGACCACTAATGAAAACAACAATACATTAATTGCAATTTAATGGCCTAAGACCTAGGGGATTCACATGCCCCACCCCTTTACACAAGCAATACCCTAAACACTTGATTAGTTACAAATGCTTTGGTATGAAGAACTTATCCTTCCAAGTTGTATCTTCCATCGGTTGGTTCTTCAAATTAATGAGGAATTTCAATTAGTTATTTTTTATATTCTTATTTGGCTACTTGGTCCATAACATTGTTGGTTGCGGAGCCTGATTATCTTCCTGATTTAGAGGTCTTTTACTTTCAGCCATGTTTATACCCCATGAAGTATTTATACCCCAAAAGTATGTACACTCTTCCACGCGGGAGAGTGCAGAGGGGGGGTACCCCCTCTGCGGGGTCCAGGGGGGCTATCCCCCCGGCTGGGGGGTCTAGGGGAAAGTGGGCCCCTAGCGGGGGTTTAGGGGAAGCATTCCCCGATGGGGGTTTGGGGGCGAAGCCCCCGAAGAAAAAATTGCCTTGTAAAAGTATATTGTAATTTCATTGTAAATCTGGACCGTTCATTATAAGGTCGCAGATCTAACGATAGAGATTATGTTAGGGTTTTTTTCCCTAGAAGGAAACCCTCTTTTATGAGGGAAATGTATTGCGGTATGTATGTTGGCGAGTATTGTATTCTGAGAGAGGAGACTGTGAGAGAAAGAAGAGGAAGTTACAGTTGGTTTTGCTATAGGTTGTATCCCTTCATTTGCTGGATAATAATAAAGAAAGGACCTGGCAATTTCTCTAGTGGATGTAGCCCACATTGGGTGAACCACGTAAATATGTGTCTCTCTTGTATTGTGTATCTTCTGTGTTTTGTTTCCGCATTTGTTTAATTTTGTTGCTCCACGGTCATGTTTTTCTAACAAACATTTGGTATTAGGTTAGATAACCCTTTGTTTGGTTCCTTTAAATCAATCATCTTACCATTTTCTATCTAATTTTTTTTTTGGATCATTGAAATTGCATGAAATTTCATGGTTGATAGGGGAGAGAGAAAAGTATATTGGGTAAAAATTGCAAAATAAATCTCACCATGTTTTTGAGGTTATAGGTTCTACAAGTTATGATTTTTGTCTTTTCCTCAAACTAGGATTAAATGAGTGGTTTCAATAAAATAGTAATATTTGAATATTGCGAGGTCCAAATTGAGTGTTACTAGTGGAATTTGACAAAAGACAAACCTCAATGTTTTAGTCCCATATTTCAAACTTGTTAGGGAAATATTGGCAAAGTTCTAGTCCATACAAGTTCATTCACCCAAAACACACCAAAAACAATAGGTTTTAACAACATGGACCTAACTTAGTCTTGAAGACTTGAAATTGAAATAGATTTGTGGGACTATGAAGTAGACATATCATATTATTACAATATGAATTTTCAGACTTAAAAGTGTAGCAAAATCACATTTACATCAGGTGCAGGTTTATCCAACAAAGCATACCCCAAATTATGGCTTTACAAGGTGTGTAAACTTAAAATTATCAATAACTTTTAATTGGAAGCTAAGTATGTGGTTATTCAAAAGGGGTTAGAAAGAGGAACGAGAGGAGAATATTGTCATTGGATAAATCCGTAGGTGTGGACACCAACCGATCTCCCTATATCCACCTGGATCTAGAACAAAGCAAGACAGAACATGACTCTTTCCCTAGATTTTAACCATTGAATTAAATAGGAGGCAAGAACAAAGAACACACCTTATTATTTCTTCCTATGGTGTCTTTTTCTCCCGCTTTGCTCCAGTTCTCTCGTGCAGCCAAGACCAAGACAACACAAACCAACCAAAGTGAAGAAAGCACAACCTATTCAACAGTCAATCTATGTATATGATCAAGGAATTATACAATAAAGTGGAATTATCTTTATGGGAAAGGGACATGATAATGTATCATATTAATGAAAATTAAAGATTACAACCTAAGCCTTGATGTCGCAAACTTCCTTTCGATGGCCCTTGGCTCCGACACATACACTTACTCACTTGCATGAAGAAGATTAACCTTTTGGATAACCTTGCTGGAGTCTCCAAGATGTTGTTCAATGTTGAGTCCTTCACACAATTCTTTCACCAATTATCCAATGAATCTTGCTTAACCTTTTCCATGAGAATTCACTCAATATATAGGAGAGAATGAATTGGTTACTTGGATAAGAATGATCCCAAAATATCAGGGAATCCAGTACTAGGATAACCATTCGAATGCTAACTCATTCTTCTAGAAGATTCCCTTCTAGAAGCTTCGAGAATTCATCTTTTTCCTTGATTTAAGAAGAGTTTGCACCCTAGTAGTTCAACACAGTGCAAACTTCTCACACCCTGCCTTAAGGTAGCCTGCGAGAATCAAGCATTCTCGCAGGCAAATATACTAGCAGCCTGCAAACCTTCTTCAAAAATGATATTTCTGGAAAGAGAAAAAGGTAACTTTTCTCAGGTAAAATTTCTTATGAAGAGCCTGAGTACACCATCATCAATACATCATCATGATGACCAAAATCATGGGTAACAGAATTCCCCCCAAAGTATGAGGTTAGAACCAGTGATAGCCAAAATACTTTGTAAGTTGCACGTGTGTGTCGGGAACCAGGAGCACACCTAATTGGAAACCTGCGAACAACCAAGCATCTGCATAATATCATATATACCAATTCTGAGGTAGGAATTCCCATAATCAGATCATATACTGATGACATTATAGACATGGGTCATGGCCACCAATATTACACTGTGGATCCATGCCGTCAAAATATAGCATAGCCACTGGAATACACTGTGGATCTATGCGAGAAATTTCAAAGCAAGATGACATAGCCACGAGACATACATAGTGTATCTATGTGTCACAAATTATACATACTCCATCGCAACCTGGATCACAAAGATGATATCCAGGGTCTTCAATCTTGTCGCCCAGAGTACAAATCTAGCCATGCGATTACATGTGTTGAAGTTGAACATGGTAGAAACCACTTAATTACCGGTCAATGATGAAACCGTTAACAAGTGCGAGGGAAATCACCATT
>JASDQU010507051.1:75616-93979 GCA_032191745.1 Picea mariana
TATGTCTTAATACATTAACAGATGCATTGGCTAATTATGTATTGGACAGACATTTGAACCATTTATAAATCAAACACATTGAAATTCACACAATATAAAGTAAACTAGTAGAAACCATCTGTATATATAACGATCAAAAGAGTTTTTACAAAAATTTTGTCCAAAGACCAAAATATAGAAAATTGAATCTTATAGCTTCTACAAAGTGACGTCATGGATGACGTTCACGGTAAAACACGACTGCCCTTGCAACCCTACAGAGCAGTCGACTCATAGCTGCTAATACCTCTACAGTATGACACTGATCGCGTCGTGGAACCTCTTCCAGAGTCATATCTGGAATGTCTGCAGTCAGGCCCTCTAGATTCTGTTCCACTACTTGATAATCTTCAACATACTGTGGTGCTGCCGTTACTTCTCCTCGCCGTTGGATGGGAGAACTATCGGGAGGTCTGTATGGTCCAACATATGTGTTATCAACAAACGATTTTGTACTAGTCTTTGGATGAATATATAAAACAAAAACATTTTAATATGATAAAAATTCAAAAAATATTTAAAAAGAGAAAATGAGTGTACTTCTTACCAAGGTCACCCCACTGAGTATCCTCTGGTAGTGCTAAATCTGGATCTCCTCGGAAATCCAACCCGGCATAAGCATAGTCATCAACCATCAACATCTGGGTTTGAAGCCAGTCAAAGAAAATATCGTCGTACTTGACGATCGGTCCTGCTATGTGCCGGGCCATGAGCCGACACCATCTCAACATCGTTGGATCCCTGGGACCCGGTATGTTCCACTCAACCTGTATTCTAAATACGGGGACCCTCTCAAGGAAGAAGGACACCCATAAAGATCCATACCTAAATTGCATCAGGTCACCTCACCTACATTTGGTCAATTGCTTTTTGATACTACGAAGAACAATATCTACCTAGTTGAATACTCAAGGCTCAGTACACTCGATGGCGTACTGGAAGTAGCTCTGTAATTCCATATAAGGAGCAGAACTCCCATCCATCCGAGCTATAGTGAAAAGGATAGTACAAAGGGTCAAGTATTGTACCCCCCAGATAGCCACTTTTCCTTTTTTCTTTTCAGCCTCGGGTACACAGTATTGATTGCAGTACTCACTCATCTTTATCCCACCACCTCTACTACCGGTCAGGCTGACATAGTATCCGCGTTAGGACAATCCAGTCAAAAAGTAAATGTCCTCAATGTCTATGGACAGTGTGTGAGATCCCACATGAAAAACCTGCTGATCTGGATCCCACATACGCACCAGATACTCTAATAGTCTGACTTGGGCCCTCATGCCCGGGATACGAAAGCACTTTAAGAGCCCACAATCTCTCAAAGCTGCTATGGTAGGTGGATCATTTTCGACCATTGAATTATCCTCTTCATGTTCCCTTTCACGCCACTCAAGTACCATGGTGATGGCCAATTATCTAAACAAGGAACACAATAAGAGGATTAATAACATTTTTCATGCTTTGAATATTTTTCATTGGCTAAAAATTTTAAAAAAAATTGGGCTTTGCGGTTCTTGCAGGTGCCCCATGGGCACAGTGCGAGAAACTCGTAGGTGGCTTAAGGATCACCTACGAGAACGCTTCATTCTCGCAGGCCTCGTATGTCCCACCTACGAGAATTGTAGAGCGCTTGTAGGGCTTGAAAACTCAATTGAAAACTAAACATTTAACCAATGAAATTACAAATTTAAACCATTAAAATTTCAAGGATGAAGAGATTACCTTAATGTCGCAGACGGATCGCTGAATGGTCTCTCGTAGCTCCCGCACATTAACGCTAAACTCGAAGGGTAAAAGAGGGTAGAAGAAGGGTTTTTGGAGCTCAATAGTGGAAATGTAAAAATGGTGTGGTAAAAAGAGTATTTACTCCTTTTATTGACTTTTACTATATCATTTTGGTTTTCTATGATTATTTGTCAATTAAAACCCTAATCCCTAATGTTATATTGAGTGTAAACTCTTGCAGGTGTGATGATTTGGAGGATCAAATATTGAGATATGGACATAAGTTTTTCTTTTTACATCGTGTGTTTCGATTGTTTTTACATAAAACCTCGAGCGTCGTTTTTGTCCGTTCTTGCGCTCGTAAATACATGAGAATGTGATCGAGCATACTTTTATCACTTTTTTGGGCTCAACAAGGTTATACGAAAAAGGAACTCCCCTTGAGTTCTCTTTAAGCTCTTTTCAGACTCTCTAAACATGAAAAGATCACCAAGCGACCTTGCTATTTTCACGCTCGATAAAGTATTTGAAGTAAGCGTCTGGTGAACAATAATTTATCTCTTTTTCGGTCTCATCTAATATTTTTTATGAAAAAGGAACTGAGAGAGTTCTCTTTTAATTGTTTTTCCAAACTTTATAATCTTGAAAAACTTTCGATTTTTCTATCTCTGGACTCGTTAAACAAACATTGACAGACCTGTGATGGGACCGAACCACTCTTTCTTAGGGTTCGTTAAATATACTCCGAGGGACTCGTCCAAAGGATGAGCTTACATCAACAAGCATATTTTATCATTCTCAAGCTTGAGTAAAAATAAAGAGGTACTCGCCAGAAATGGTGGGGGAAAATATGGGAAAGGGATATGCTTCATTTTCGTATTGATTGGCAGTAAGTGTCGCTCTTGAACATGACACCCCCTATTCATCATTTGAAGTCATTTTGGGAAATCCATTTGTCTCTCATTCGATTTACTACAAGGTCATTCCTTGTGTCGTCTTTGAGTCAATGCTACCAAATCATTGGTCGTGTCATTCATATGTTCAAGAGAAGTCCATCTGAAACCTATATTGAGTTGGCCATCTGTAGTTATCCATTCTCTTCATGTCAGCAGTCCCTGTGTCCAGTCCAATTTGCAAAATGCTCTGTTTCACCTTCAAACTCTGTTACTCATTTCGTGTCATTGATGGGGGATACATCAAGGCCCTCCTGTGACGAGTTTTGTTCCATCGACTTCAGCTCATTATCCGAAATGAAGACTTAGAAATTATTTGGTACCTTGGAACTTGCATGCTTCAATGGCAGGTTTCCTCACTTTCAACAGTGGGTTTACATCATTGACCCCTGATCGAAAGATTCCATCAGATGTTCGACGTCAACTCATTAATTCACATTCGATGGGTTGTACTATGGTACCTTGGGAGTCAATGACATCAATGGTGATTTCCCTCGCACTTGTTAACGGTTTCATCAATGACCGATAATCAAGTGGTTTCTACCATGTTCGACTTCAACACATGTAATCACATGGTTAGATTCATAATTTTGGGTGATGAGATTAAAGACCCTGAATATCATTTTTGTGATCCAGGTTGTGATGGATTATGTATAATTTGTGACACATAGATCCACTATGTATGTCTCGTGGCTATGTCATCTTGATTTGAAATTTCTCGCATGGATCCATAGTGTATTCTAGTGGCTATGCTATATTTTGATGCAATGGATCCACAATGTATGATTGGTGGCCATGACCCATGTCTTTAATGTCATCATTCTATGATCTGAATATGGGAATGCCTACCTCAGAATTGATATATATGATTTTCTGCAGATGCTTGGTTGTTCACAGGTTTTCGATTAGATGTGCTCCTGGTTCTCGACACACACATGCATCTTACAAAGTATATCGGCTGTCACTGGTTCCAACCTCATACTTTGGGGGGCATTCTATTACCCATGATTTTGGTCATCATGATGATGTATTGATGATGGTGTATTCAGGCTCTTCATTAGAACTTTTTCCTGAGAAAAGTTACCTTCATCTCTTTCCAGAAATCACATTTTTGAGGACTGTTCGCAGGTTGCTAGTATATTTGCCTGCGAGAATGCATGATTCTCACAGGCTGCCTTAAGATAGGGTGCAAGAAGTTCACATTGTTTTGAACTGCTAGGGTGCAAACTCTTTCTAAAGAAGGGAAAAATATGAATTCTCGAAGCTTCTAGAAGGGAATCTTCTAGAAGGATGAGATGACATTCGAATGGTTATCCTAGTACTGGATTCCCTGATATTTTGGGATCATTCCTATCCAAGTAACTAATTCATTCTCTCCTATATATTGAGTGAATTCTCATGGAAAAGGTTAAGCAAACAAGGAGAAGCAAGTCTCATTGGAGAATTGGTGAAAGATTGTGTGAAGGACTGAAGCTACAACAACTAGGAAACTCCATCAAGTTTATCAAAGGTGGTTGATCTTCTTCATGCAAGTGAGCAAGTGTGTGTGTGTCGGAGCCAAGGGCCATTGAAAGGAAGTTTGCAACATCAAGGCTCAAGTTGTAATCTTTACTTTCCATTAATATGATACAATAATATGTCCCTTTCCCATAAAGTTAGTTCCACTTTATTGTATAACTCCTTGATCATATACATAGATTGACTGTTGAATAGATTGTGCTTTCTTCACTTTAGTTGGTTTGTATTGTTTTGGTCTTGACTGTACGAGAGAACTGGATTGAAGCGGGAGAAACAAAGACCAAAGGAAGCGATCATAAGGTATGTTCTTTGTTCTTGCCTCTTATTTAATTCAATTGTTAGAATCTAGGGAAAGAGTCATGTTCTGTCTTGCTTTGTTCTAGATCTAGGTGGATCTAGGGAGATCAGTTTGTGTCCACACTTACGGATTTATCCAATAACAGTGGGGTCGTGGAAGATGGTTGTACCAATGAAGGAGGTATTACATCAACCTTCTCTTTAGAGGAAGAATAATCTTTGGATCGAGTGGTAAGTGTGATGTCATTCTTATTGGAATCACCTATACACATTAAGACATAGGATGTATTGGAAGGGGAAGGTTGGTCATGCATGACCAATTGGGCCTGTGGTTGAGAGGGGAAGGGTTGTGACAACATGACCAGAGTGGGAGGTTTTTGGGTTCCTTGAAGGAACTTAGTAACTTCGGCTCATCTTGGACAATCCTTAGTGTAGTGATCATCACCACAGATAAGACAAGGGTATCGGGGTTTGTGCTTATCTCTATTTTCAACAGGTGGTGTTTTGGTTTTCTTAGTTTGTGGATTATTTTTATCCTCCTTGTTCTTACCCTTTCCTCTTTTGGATTTATTTTTTCCGGTGGGGGTAGATTGAACGGAATTTACCTCATAAGTGTTGTCGGTGGGAGGGGTAGGAGACAAAGCATTTTGAACATTAGAAGAAATGGATTTTGGGTTGTTGCGAGAGGTTTGGGTGGAATGTAGTTGGGCATGGAAAGTGCCAATCAAACCATCAACTGCATGAGAAGAAACAGTAGTGGTTGAAGTAGCAGAAGTAGAAGGACGAGGTGCGTTAGGGAGTAAGTCATAAAGAGTACCCATTTGTGAGTAAACGAGGTCTAGGTATTGGGCATGACTGATTGCCTGTTCTTCTGTGATAATCCACCCATGGCAATGTCATGAGCGATGTCATTCACGAATGATTTCATGAACCATTCTGCCAACAACTAATCGGGAAGTTCGAGTTTGATGAGACGTTGTCTCCATCGCCACTCATGAATGTGATCAGAGATATGAGTGGCTTTGGTTTGTTTGAAAGAACTCAAAATTTTGGTTCTTGTTTCGTAGCAGATCGGTAAATGGTAGTGGGTGAGGAAATCCATAGCAAGGGTGATGAAGTCGGTGAAGAAGCCTCGTGGTAATTCTATATACCACTTCGAGGTGGAACCTGTGAGGGTTCGCTGAAAAAGGCATAAACGAATAGAGTCATCCATCAAGGAGTTGGATGAGCACCAGAGGTGAAAAGTCATTACATGATTGTTCGGGTCCTCTCCTGATTTACCATCAAATTTAGGGATGTTAGATGGTAGTTTGGCCAGTATGGTGGGCCATTGAGGAGAGTGACGGATTGGGTCATTTAAAATTCTCGACAGATCAGGGAGGTCCAAGGTGGCTAAGAAGGGTAACTGTCTATTCACATGTGGGTACTGGTGACTTTGGGGAGGGAGTCTCGTCAGTAGACCGGTAGGACCATAAGAAGTTTTCACATAATGCAAGATCCAGGCAGATTCGGTTGTTGGTGTGGAGGCAAGTAATTCATAGGGTTGTACCTCTGAACAGGGGCATGGGGTTGAGCGTTTGAGCCCTAAATAGGATTAGTCATGCTTGGATATGGTTGGCCTAAAATAGGGGGTATGAAGGAGTTAACTTGAGGTTTTTTCCCCCCAGTTGATTGAGGATTATGTTGTATAAGATGACTCCAATGCTGGGCCAAGGATGGAGGTATGTTTTGTCTATAGGGTGGGGTCAGTGGGGGTTTCCCTCCAATCGGGGATTGTGTCCCAATTGGGATTTTTCCTGCAAAAGGGGGTTGAGTTTGTCCTCCTTGGTGAATTTGTCCACCAACAGGAATTTGGTAATTAGGTGTGAAAGATAGGATGGTGGCACTAGGATCAGTTCCTCCGATAGAGGATGGAAGATGTCCTTTGAAAGGGAGTGGAGGAAGTGTCAGAATGAAACTGGGAAGATGGTGCCTAGAAGGAGTGGAACCTCCAGGAGTCCCAGATGTGATTTGTGTCAGAGTGGGAATGGAAGCATTCAACGCATGATACCCGGGTTGAAGTGGTGGGGTGAATCTGGGCGAAAGCGGTGTGCCAATGGGAGCTTGGCTAGTCGCAGTAATCCTGGTGTGAGGACTCATAGTATCTGGGACCATTGTGGAATGGACGGTTTGTAGAGGGAAGGTCAAGATGTGGTCAGTTGGTGGATCGTCTGTACCAGGGAAATAATAGGTAGTAGTAAAAGGTATTGTGTCTAGATCAGATGTTTCGGGTAGCTCAGGCGTGACAGTGATATCAACGCCTACTCCTTAGCCAAAGATATCATGTCTAAAAATGCCAGTAGTCCAGAAAGGATCTTGATCTTCAGGTACTACAAAAGGTCTAGTTGGTGATCCAGAAGACTGAACAAATAAACCTTCAGAAGAATTCACTCGCACAATACATCTCCCAGAGTTAGGAGGAAATTGAAAGTCCTCTTGAGAATTGGTAATTTAGAACCATTCTAGAGAGTTATTTCTTTCCACTTGTGGAGTGGCAATGCCTTGGACTTCACTCTCTTGAGGAGAGCCCTCCAGTGAGTTGGTAGGAAAGGGTTGAGAACCTTCTAGATCTTCCGGGGGTAAGCCTTGCATTCTACGTGAATGGTGTGGAGGGTCAATTGTGACCGAGTTAGAATCTTATGAAAGAAATTCTATGGGCAACTTGAGTAAACAAACAACACGCGCTAGTAAAATATAGGAAGAAACACCAAGAAAACAAGACCTTCCAATTCCGAAGTCACTAGTTGGTGATGAAATCCAACATCGTGACGACGAGACAAGAAGGGGCTGGGATAGGGTGGAAAATTTATGTTGACGACCTGCTTAATGGACTTACACCTTGGTGCAATCTCCCACACATAATCGTGGGTATACCCTCCAAGGAGCCCGAGTGAGTCTGGCCAACGTCGATTCCAGGTATCATGAAGACTTTCCCCTTCACAGTCACCTTGTGTAAGACCCTAAGAATATAGGCTACTAAGGTTACCACCAACAACAATGATGCCCAGGGGAATAGTCGACAGTCCAATCCACACACAAGAGCAAGGTATCTAGCTCGAAATTAGCTTGAGAGGCTTCCACTCATCATCGTGGGTATACCTTCAAGTGACCCTCGTAATACATGAAATCTCTACACTGATATCAACAAAGCAGGGTGAGTAACTCTATCAATCTCGATGTGACCTCAGGTTTGACCCTTGTGTGAGAAGGGCTTCCCAGGAAAAAATGCTGCAAATGGAATTTGACACTCCTTATCACAAGATGCTATTGTGTTTTTTGTGCTTTGGAGAGTGTATCTTACTGCCTATTCCAAAGATCTAGCCTAGCTAGTGTTGGTGTAAAAGATCCCTAAAAAAAGTTACCAGTTAAATTTTAAAATTGTGCAATATTATTAAAGGCTGTTGTTACTCAAAAGGAGACGGAAATGAAACCGATGTTGTGTGATATTCTAACCCAACAATACATAAATATAAATGAATGATACAAATTCTTTGTTCGATGAATCCTATTTACAGGAGGGAAAGAGGAGTTTTCTAGAACAATGTGAACTACAATGTATGATCTTCTCTGAAATTCAATATCAAATAATTGTGAACAATGCCAATACTGTATTCATTGTCTTTCAATACTTGAATGCCAATATATTTCGAATACAAGGGTGCTTTGAAAAAGAAAATATCTTTAATTTTTCATTAGAAACCAAACAATAGGAATGGAACTAATAAAAAACAAGCAACCAATGAAAAAGAAACACACAACAAACACCCAAACCAATCTTTCAATGAAGACAAAAATAACAAAATGACAAGACTAGTTTTTTCAAATGCACAAGGGTAACACTTTTCCAAGTAATAAGCAATTGAAAAGGACAATCGATCTCAACTTTTAAAACCAATCAGAGGCTCCCAACCAAACAAGCACTCGGATTTCAAAACTAAAGATTATACCCTTGTTAAGAAAAGGTCAAAAGGTAAAAATCGAGAAAAATGACCAAGACGAGCTTTCGATTTCTGAAAACTAATCCTTCATGAGATTTGAAATCAAGAAACATTCAATCACTGGCCAGGGAAGTTCTTCCTAGACACACAAACAAATCTGGGCATCTGAGGACTCAAAAGACCTATTCCAAAATTTTCACAAGTGAGTTCACAGACTGAGAGTGGGGCACAGTATGAGAATCAAGGATTCTCGCAGGCTAGACACAGGTAGACTGTGAGATGTTGGTATTGAACTTAAAACCAGGGTGTGAAATTTAGTGATTCTCGCAGACTACAGAAGGGTTCAATGCGAGAAGGTCTGTAATCAGGCAAATTTTGGAAAAAGGGAAAAACTTCTGAGGGAACTTTTGGATCCAGGGAGTCTATAAAGGTTTCCTTAAGACTCAGAGATTGATTGAGAATGAAAAATGGTAGGTTAAGAGAAAATGGCTAAGAAAAAACCACTAAAATGGGTTGTATCCCAAGTGGAGTAACCAATTTTATTATCGGATAAATTGGTAGGTGCGGACACTAACAAATCTCCCTAGATCCACCTGGATCTAGAACAAAATAGGACAGGACACAACTCTTTCCCTAAGTTGTAGTCATTGAATCTACTAATAAGAAGGAATGAGTGGCATACCTTTATATCGCTTCCTTAGGTCTGTGTTGCTCTCGCTTCGCTCTAGTTCTCTTGGGAAATCAAGTCCAAGACAACACAAACCAACCAAAGTGAAGATAGCCAAGTATATTCAATGTCAACCTATTCATATGATCAAGGAGTTATGCAATAAAATAATTGTAATTTTATGGGAAAGGGACATGCTGTTGTATTATATTAATTGAAAGTAGAAGATACAACCGGATCGCCTTGATGTCCCAAGCTTCCTTTCGGTGACCCTTGGTTCCAGCACACACACTTTCTCTATACTTGCATGAAGAATATACAATACCACTTGGTGGGCCAAAAAGAGTCTCCAAGCTTCTATCCAAACAGGGTTCTTCACACAATTCTTTCACCAATTCTCCATTCAATCTTTCTTAACCTTTTCCATGATAATCCTTTCAACATATAGGAGAAGGAGAGATGGTTACATCAATGAGGATGATCCCACTAAATCTGAGAAGTCAATAGGATGCCAACCATACGAATGCCAACTCATTTTCTAGAAGATCCCCTTCTAGAACCTTCGTGACCTCTTCACTTCTTCAAGCTTAAAAACAGGTTCAAACCCTACCTATAGAGMAGACTRCAAATAGTTCRCACCCTAAGTGTGGATGGCCTGCRAGAATGAGGGATTTTCTCACCYTGCAACATAGGCAKCCTRCRAACTCACTTTAAAAATGTGTTTTTGGAAGAAGAYARMAGTCAYTTTTCTCAGGCAAAAAATCCTTGTGGGAGCCTGAATACATCACTTGTAGAAACATCAACAGAGTGACCAAAATCATGTGTAACACATGGCATGATGATAATGATGTTCTCAAAAATATGTTTTGATCTAGAATGGTACTATTGTTCCTAATATTAATCCTAAGGATCAAAGAATAATGTCAGGCATCAGTAGCGTTTAAAGAAAATGTTTTAATGAGTGCTTTTCCTACCTCCAGTTTTATGAGAAATGATATTTAAATGAAATTAATAATAGGACAGTACAGAGGCTATATTTCATTATCTGAGTCACAATTATAATATCAAATGGTGTAGAAAAGAGTTACAAAACTGTTAAACAAAGTCACGCATCAATTATAGATGAGTCTCACCTTGTTTGCAGTGGAAGAAAGGTAAAGAACACACCCTTGAACATTATATAGAATGCAATAATTCACACATATCACATTTCTTGTTTTACTCACAGTAATAATAGAGGAAAAATTGTTCACTGAATGAATTTATGGTATAATATGATCACAGTAGTTGTAATACTAAATTGCAACCAATTGCTCTTCAAAGAATTACATAATGAAATTCAAGGAAATGGAAACACAGAGGAAACACATAACTCAAATTGAATTAAAAATAGAATCTTTGTATGCACTTGTATTAATACTCAAAAAGAGAGTTTCTCTATTACATTTGGAAAGAAGAAGCCTTGAATAGATCTTAAATCTATGTATTTATAAAAAAAATATGTCACAACTAAAAGCCATTGGACTTCTTGCAATATTTAACTAATAATAGCATACATCTGAATAAAACAACAACATGTAAATCTTGATGTGTTTCGCTGATGCTCTCCTTTGTTTCTTCATCTGCTGGTAGAAGCACCCCTTTTCCTTAGTCCTTTGGGATGGGTACACATGTCATTAAGGCCACCTTAATCATTTAGCATATTGTGTTGGTCGTTTAATTTCGTTGCCATATGTCCCTTCATATATATTCAGAGGAGCAATGAATTACAGTCGAGGTCATGGAAGGAGGATAATCAAACCAATAGCACAACATTGTCTCGTCAAGGGATGTATAGCAGTCACAGGGAAGAGTAATCGTCTATGGAAATAATTATGTGGGAATGATTGTATGATGATGAGGTGGGATAAGTGGAGGTTAGAAAGTGGGTGGATGAGGTAAGTGACTATCAGAAGGTGAAAGGTAGAGAGGGTGGAAGGAAAGGATATTGTGCACATTTTCTCACATGCTCCTAGCTATGCTTTCTTTTCCATGTTCAATGCATTGGGTGCATCTATCCATCAATGCCACCACGAACCTTGAGGGCTCAATATTTTCATTTACTTCGAAGGAAAACAATTTCCTTTGTATTTGGGGCAGCTTTTCTTGGATATTGTTCACTTCTTGGACTGTATCCTGAAACTGTGAGCTTGGATTAACTAGCCATTTATTGATTTTAAGAAGATCAATCTGGCTCATTCCTTAAATGGATTCCAGAGTTTATTCTTTGTTCTTTATGGAATTTTTTTGGTTCATTTCTATCTCAATTTTCCCCAGGGCTTATGAAATATTACTCCCCTCAAAATCAATAATCTTTTTGTTTAACGATGACAGTGCCTCTAGACAAGCTTCTTTTACCTCTCTAGAAAATTTATTTCCTTCTTCCAGATTCATTTCCCATACCTTTAGGGCCATCTCACTATAAGTTTTAAACCTTTGAAGTAAAGCAATGAATATATTTTCTTAAGAAAAACATAAATTAATCAATGACTCATACACATAGTACAGAGAGATTTATACCGGAAACCCTCAACCAGGGAAAACCTTTCTTATATTCATTATATCGAATTTCAACATTCACCATACAATATATAAAATCTTTTTAGGTATTCTATAGATACCAAAACCCTAATCCCTTAATTTGGGATTAATTTAGAAAATCGCTAGAAATAGAAAAAACAGCCCCCAAAAACAATTTCAGGGCACTGCCCTGAACGCTGCATGTAACTAGGGGGGGCATACTTGCCCCCCCCTAGGACCCCCTAGGAAGTGCCTGACGCACACGACACACCACACTACTAGAGGGATCGTTAGACACATTTGTCAAATCTTATGCGCCCACACACAGACATGCAAAGAATATAACATATACCCAACATTCTCCCACTTGTTGTTTTCTTTGCATCCAAGGGTTCATGAGATTATATAGCCAAAAATTTAGGGCATAAATTCCCATTGTTACTCTACACCAGCATAAATTTTCTGTGGTCACAAACTTTGTCAATGAATCTACAACATTCTTCAAAGTGTCAACCTTTTCCAGCAACACCTTATTTTCTTCAAACATGCCTCTCACAAAGTGATACTGAACATCAATATGTTTTTTCTTCGAATGATAAGATGGGTTCTTTGCTAGGAATATTGCACTCTGACTATCACAATCTAATCTCATTTCTTTTTTTACCAACCCAATGCCTGAACACAATATATGTAACTATACTGCTTCCTTGCTTGCATGAGCTGCTGCCATGTATTCAACTTTTGTAGTTGAGAGTGCCACTACAGCCTATCTTTTTCTCATCCAACTGATTACT
Source organism: Picea mariana (assembly GCA_032191745.1). NCBI lineage: Eukaryota > Viridiplantae > Streptophyta > Pinopsida > Pinales > Pinaceae > Picea > Picea mariana. The sequence continues at coordinate 88,146 of JASDQU010507051.1, forward strand.
CCTCCAAATAGGTTAAACACATACCCACTTGTATATCTTCTATTATCCATATCTCCAACCCAGTCTGCATCAACAAATCCATGTATGTCCACCACTCTGTCCAATCCTGGTCTTCCTTGGTAGCAAAATCGATAATTGGTAGTGCCACGCAAATACCCGAAGACCCTACTTACTACTGTCCAATGCTCCTTCCCTGGTTTTGACATATAACTGCTCAAAAATCCCACTGCATGTGCAATGTCTGGTCTAGTACAGAACATTGCATACATCAAACTGCCAACTGCAATGGCATACAGAACATGGGACATGTCCTCTTCTTTTTCCTGTGTCTTGGGACACTGATCTGCAAATAACTTTACACCTATAGGAATAGGAAACTTAACCAGTTTACTTCCATGCATAGTAAACCTTTGCAGTATCATCTCAACATATTTTCTCTGATTCAACCAGAGTTTAATGTTTGCACGATCTCTTTTAATCTCCATTCCCAGAATGAAGTTAGGAGCACTGAGATCCTTCATGTCAAATTTGGAGGATAGCTGGGATTTCACCTCCTTTATAATATCCATGTTATTTCCTAGCAACAACATGTCATCAACATACAACACTACATAAATGAAGTGATTACCAACCTACTTGGAATATACACAGTGATCAACCCTGCTTCTCACAAATCCCAATCCAAGGATGTATGTGTCAAAATTTTGGTACCACATCCTAGGTGATTGCTTTAGACCATATAATGACCTCTTTAGCTTACATACCAACTCTTTGTTTCCCTTCACTACAAAGACTTATGGCTTCTTCATGTATATTTCTTCTTCTAGATCCCCATGTAGGAATGTTGTCTTCACATCCATCTATTCCACTTCAAGATCAAAAGAACCAAAAATAGATAAAATAAATCTGATAGAAGTTAAATTAGCAACAAGAGAAAAAATCTCACCAAAGTCAATTCCCTCTACCTGGGAATAACCTTTTGCTACTAACTGAGCTTTTTATTTATCCACTTTATCTCATGCATTAAACTTCTTCTTAAACAACAATTTTCTACCAATAGATTTTCTTCTAGCTGGCAACTCAACTATATCCCATGCCTCATTCTTATCCAAGGCATTCATTTCTTCAACCATTTCCTTCTTCCAGAGTTTACTATCCTCTAAATTCACTACTTCCCTGACAGTTCTGGGATCATCATCAGTAATAGATAAAGCAAAATTGGAATGAAAATCAGGTGGACTATACCTTTTTGGTTTCCTTCTATCTCTCACTGATCTCATCAATACTGGGTTATGAGGTTATTCTTCTTCTTCCGCTTCCTCTTCATCAGATGATTCAGATTTTGCATCATCCAACTAAAGCTCTATTTTCTTAGGTTTGTCTTGCATTGGTAGGAATTCATGTTTGGACACATCTTTTACCTCTCTGAAAAAAACATCTCGACTATAAACAATATTCTTGGTTTCTAGGTTCCAAAGATTATAACCTTTCACACCATCTTTATAACCAATAATACACTTTTCAATGTTTTTATCCAACTTACTCCTATTTTCCTTTGGGACATTTACATAAGCATCACAGCTAAACAATCTAAGATGTTGACGAGAGGGTTTCTTTTCAGTCCATACCTTGTGTGGAGTTTTATCATCCAATTCTAATGAAGGTGATCGATTGACCAAGTAACATGTTGTTGGCACAGGGGTCGATCCAGGGTTCAACGCTACAACAATGCATGAAAAAAACCCTAACTACCAAAGCTTTCAGCAACACCTGTGAAGCAGATGAAGTCTCACCTGAGGTAGAGGCAGGGATGGTTGTAGGAATCAGGTGTCTGCAACCTTATATGGGACATAGATATGTGATTATAACACTTAATAGAGAACTTAGCACCATTAGTTCATCATTATCTAACCAATATCTACTCCATAGAGAAAATAGAGCATCGTAGCATTCACCCTGATCTAATGTATATAAGCACTTAGCAAAGGAATTAGACCAAATCTAGAAGATACAAGAACTAAGCAAGTTCACAAATGTCATATCTAGCATCAGATTCAGCATAAGCACAAAGCATAAACAAATCTATCTATCTATATCAAATCACTTAGCACATAACACATAAACACTTCAGAACATCGCACAAAGCAGAATAACACAGTATTTATGTGGTTCACCTGCACCCTGGGGCTACGTCCATGAACTCTTCTTATTTATTAGCTTCAATTAGTCATCTACATGCACATAGCCAAAAACCCTTACTCTGCATAAGATAGGAGATCTGCGCAGCTCGCTAGATCCTCCTTGTTTGCGTTACAGTACAAATCCTCCACAGTCTCTTACAATGACTTGCACTTGGCTCTGGAAGTCTCACACAATATTCATGAAGCCTTAAACTTATTGATCACATAGATCCAAATCTTAACACTTAGCCAACTTTCACAACACTTGCGCACTATTCAACTCATTCTTACATTGCCTAGCCTTCTATTTATACAAAATAGGCCTAAACATGGGTAAACCCATGGGTCAACATCCCATTCCCATTACATATTCCCAAATCCCAAAAAGGGGTTGAGATCCCACGATATATGATTCATCTTGCGCTTCATCTTCGATAGGCTGTTGAAGTCCCAAAATAGGTCAACTTGACCAAGGATCTCCCAAAACTTGGTCAAGGGCCAACAGGCCCCCAACACTCACCTGTGACTCATCCCAATTCACTCTGGTCTGACTAGTTCTACTTCGAACACCTCAATCTTGGATTGAGATGCTTCGACTTGCTGCTATGCTATGACCTCCTTTTCATTGAACTCATGGATGACTGCATCATTGATAGGTCCTTCTAGACGTTGTTTTGCTGTAGTGACAACCTGCTCTAACACTTCTCCTTAGCCTTCTACCTTTGTAAATAATTGATAGGCCTTATCTTGTACAGGTTGGAGTTTATGAGTTATCTCCATAACTCTGCTCTAGATAGTATGGATTTGTTGTTGTTCACTGCGTTTCTCTTGGGATCACTTCATTCTTTCCATAGTTGACAGGGACTTCAGCTGCGCATGTATCTTTTTGGCTTGATACTTCGCATCTTGGAGCTTCAACTCCAGTGCTCTTAATTTTGGACTCTCATTGAGTAACTCATATGTCATGGCACTGCGATCAATGAGGTTCTTACATTCCAAGGTAAGAGCTTTGATCCTTTGAACTATGCTCCTAGAAGTTGCTTCCCTTTGGTCCCTTACATCTTGTGGGGTCTCGAGTACTGCGTGTAGTTCCAAATATTCTTTGCATTGTTGTAGCTGCTGGATCACTTCTTCAAGTTGCGCTAATTGTTGTGGAACTCGATATTTGGCCTTTACTTCTATGACTGTCATAGAGCGAAGTGCTTTGTTGACCATTTCCTTTACTTCGAGTTGCTTCACGAGCAACTGTTCCTTTTCTTGTTGTAGCCGTGCTTTTTCTACGTCAAAATTTGCTTGGAGAGCAAGCTTTTACCCTTCTGCAGCATTGCTTTGCTCTACAAGTACTCCTTGTGCTTGTGTCAAAGCTAGGTGGCTTGCATTGTTTCTTCCTGTGCTCATCGAAGACGAGCTTTGACTGTATCAACTAGGTGGTGGAGTTGAGATGGCTCATTTCCCAATTCTAGTTCCCCTAGCGCAGTGGAGACTGTGCAGCTGGACTGTAAGGCCTATTGTACCCCTCAGAGTTCAGTCTCGATTCGATCATACATATCCTCTTGTTTTGATTTTTTTTTCTCTACTATTTCCAGTGAAGCATCATTAAGGGTTGCTACGAGGAAGTCGAAGTCATCAGAGGTGAGGATGGTTTGCATTTTGGTCATGGTGGCCTTTAATTTTTTCTAGGAGGAAGGTTTCAGAGGTGAACCTTTCCTCTTCTTCAAGGGATTAGCATTGTCACCCTACTACTTTTCGACCTCTCTATCATTCAAATATTCACCATCACTTCCTTTCTTTGGTGAGATGGAAGAAATATTCATGGATGCTCTATATAAATCCTGAACCTCTTCAGTTTTATTTGTCCTGTTAGGTCTGCATGTATCTTGCGCAGTTTCTAGGTTGTCAATGTTGGATATCTCCACAGGTTCTGCAAGAATGAGGAGGTTTTGTGACCAATCCTTGGTGATCTCCTCCAAGTCCTCCTTTGTCATATTGTAGTAGGATTGGAGGGGTTTCTTGTGTTCATCAACACGTGTTTTGATGTAAATAAAATGTCGGTCTGCACTGAACTTCATCAAGGGACTGGACTGGTGTAGAGTGTTCAGAGTGATGCGAGGCTTGGACTGGATGGTTTTCTTCAACTGGTTGTAATAGGTATGAAAAACATCATTAGACTACCACTTTTAATTCATATCACTTGAGTACCATAGTGTACTAAACTTCGGGGCCAATGGTTCGAAAGGCTCGATGTCCAGGAAGGTTGCACCTTTCAGCATCTCCCAGGAAATAAAAGGGATCAAGATCAATAGCCAGCTGAAATTAAATTCGTACCCTTGATCCTGGGGTTCTCTGCAATCACATTCTCATTGGTTCACCAGGTACTTCGCCTAGTTCATCTGAAGTCCTTCTGCGCACTTCCCTGCGAGGTCGACTACAAAACCAGTGACTTGGGTGGGTCGGTTTTTTTGTACTAACTTCCCTACAATCAATTGATAGGTGAATTCCATTGCGCCACTCTAGATAGAAGCTACCTTGTAGCCTTGCGTACCCTTATCGACATCGCCATAAGTTTCGTTGATCTGCTGTGCTAAAGCACGATCCATGGATTTTATAGGGTAAAACTCTTATGGATTAGGTCCTTGCATAATCAACCCCATGATCCGATTGATCAACATTGAATCAACTGTTATACGATGGTTTATCCACAAATAACCTCCATGGTAATAAGACAACAATAGCTTGACACATGCATTTACCTCTTGGTGTCTTCTGAAGTGGGGAATCTTCATGATGTTGAGCAGTGTGGATTGCCCAAGGTGTTAGAATATTAAACATGTGTGCTCATTTTACCATTGACAATACCCTTGTCACCCAACCATAGGCCGAAGCCACCCTCCGAGCACCTTAACCTTGACAGAGAATCATTCCGGAAGCAAACCCTAGGCTAGATAGCCAAACAAAGGGTAGCTCACCTTTCTTCAAGGATAGTGCATCAACAAGAGCTAATCAGATAGTCCAAACCCTAACCAAGAGATAGTCCAAGCCAAACGTGATCTGCTAGTTGCAACAACTGCAATGGAAACTCTCCTTAAACCTTCACACAAGACTGGGCATTGCAGTGCGCACAAGACTGGGCACTGCAATTCTGAGACTGCCTGTTAGAATGAGAACTGGCCTCCTGTATTTATAGTAATTCAGGCTAACTGCCTGGGCCGACTTCTCATTTTGGGTATCTGTCTCTTCAATATATTTATTATTTATGGTCGACTTCTTCTCTTGGAGGCTAATAACCTAATGTAAATTATCTTCTTGATCCAACAAGTCTTCTAGGGTTATTAGCCAACTCATTAGGGTTTCTTCTTGCTTCTGGAGTATTATATCCTTGTCAGGTTTACACATGGAGGTAAATACCTCCCGCAACTACCATAATATCAACACTCCCTCCTAGCTAGGGACGTATTATAGGTAATGGTATTGAGCACAAAACATACCATTCACCTGGTAGCATCAACATAGTTATATAGACTAGATCATGAGCACCATCATCATTATCTCTTGAAACCATACTCTATCTGAGTAATCATACATGATGCTCACTCCATAGAGTTATACAAGAGCCATTCTTCTAATATAGAAGAGTAAATGTTCTGAACCATTTTC
>JASDQU010507051.1:104380-116205 GCA_032191745.1 Picea mariana
GCTTTCATTCATAAGTCTTCCATACACTGTTCTTCATCACGACTTTCAGTTCCTCTGCTTGATTGCTTTTATTGATTTTATATCAGGCTGACAATCTTGTGATTCTTGATACAATGACTAGTTGTTCTGGCTTCTCTTTCTTTCTTGGAATCTTCATGTGTTTCTTTTGTTCTTAGGTCCATGGAGTTTCTTATATATTCCATGCCCTAAAGATTCCATCATAGGATAATGGATGTGGATGGACAACCGGGAATACTTTAAGGCTTCTCTTTGAAGAATATGTATTGTCTTTCATGGATGCTATCATGGATATATACTTCATCATATTCAATGGATCATAGGATTAGCTCCCTCCTAATATTTTCTTCATGTATGAGTGCATATAATCGGCTCCCTCCATCTAACATAATCCATGCTTTCATTTGCATCCTTATTGTCTTCTACAATATATAATTGGCTCTCTTGTCTAACAGAGTTCACGCTTCCGTCTTGTTGTATTCTACAAAACGTCATAAGTCTTTTTCCAATTTCCTCTCAATTGCCGACTTCTTTATGTCATTGCTTCTTCTAAGTCTCTTCATGATTGATTCGGCTTATCTTGCAATAGCTTCCACATGATTTGTATTTCATCCTTTCATGTGTATTATCTAATGATATCCATTCTTATCTTGTTGTTCTTCCATAGTTATAGTTCTTCTTGGAACACATTATCCTCCAAGAGATAGATATACAAGATAAGTACAGAGATAATGCAAACAAGATATGTACAAGAAATAAGAAGAGTTTTGTTACCTTTAGAAGAAGAAGTCTCTTCCATCCTGCTTAGTCCTCTTTGTAGGTTCCTTTTCTTTGGCAATTGATGCTTCATGTTTCTCCTTCCTTTTCTTTAGCTTGGGACAATTATTCTTGTACTGGCCATACTTTCGACAGCTGAAGCATTGTACTTCTGAAATGTCTTTCTCTTGATTTGACTTCTTCCTTGAACCAAACTTCCTTTTGTTCCTGAAATTCTTGAATCTTGCTGTGAAGGCTTGATCATCGTACTTATTTTTGGGTTTCTCTTTTTCACTGATCCTTGATTCTTTTTGAGCACAACAAGTCCAAAGTTCTTCAAATGTCAGATACTCCTTCCTTGTGTTCATGCTTGCGGAAAATGCATCCCACGTCTTGGGAAGACCATTGAGTACTATATTTACCAATTCCTTCTCTGAAGTGATCTCCTCAATAGCTTTTAGTTGATCTCTTAACTAGGAGATCCTCACAAAGTATGATGTTATGCTGTCATCATCATTCATCTTCATGTCACAGAGCTCATTCTTTAGACTCATAACTTGTCCAATGTTTCTGACTAAGAAGAGATTTGTTAGGGCATTGTACATCTTCTTCAATGAGTCAAGATGGGAGATATAAGATATCAAGTGGTATTTTATAGAATCCACTATGATAATCATGGCATTGATGTCACCATATTTGAACTTCTCCATAGCTGCAACGTACTATGGTTCCTTCTCTTTCCCTTCTTCAAACTCTAGTTTCACGATATCTAAGACTTTATTCTTGGAAACGATGAGATCAATCCTTATCTTCCATGCTCTAAAGTTAGAGGCTCCATCTAACTTGTTCTCTGACTTCATAGAATAAGTCATGGCTACTTTGACTTGGTCAAACCCTAGATTTGACCAAAAAATTAAACTTGATGTCTTGGCTTGCTAAGAGTACCAGGAGATGTGCTAGGCTAGGGTTCACTGATCTATCTAGAGATTAGGTCAATCCCTTCACTTAAGGTGCCTCAACAAGAGGATTAGGGTTTCTTCAACTGCTTCTGCTAGTAACCCCATGGACAGTGTATTGTAAGTTGCTTCTGCTAGCAACCCTAGCAGCTCCGTTAGCCGATCTAAGTCCTAAGGAAACAAAAAGAAAACTACTCTAAATTAACTAATATAAATGAGAAATAATAATTAAAACAAACTAATAAACAATCTAAACTATTTTATATACAATTTACTATCTAATACTATAATAACTCTACGAAATTAAACATCTAACTATTAACAAAATTAAATCTTAATCACAGATGTATAATATTTACAAATTACAGATTTAAATAAAAACCTACAAAACTCATTGTAATCTGTCCTAAGACAGTGAAACTATTGTTTTTTTATTTTTATAACTTTATGAAAAAGAAATAAACTAAGAACTATCTAAACTAAGCAACTAAAATAATAACTTAACTACAAATCTAAACTATGCATATATCTATCTAAACTAATTAAATTATACTAATAAGCTAACCTGTAATAACGATTTCCAATTTGTCCTGTGTAAAGAACCCAGTTCCGCTGTTCGATGAGAGGAAACCCGCATCAATCCTCTGCCAGCCTTTAGTAAACAGTAAGCGACAATGCTCTTTTGAATGTCGATAACAGAACAAACAAGACATAAAAGTTACAACAATCTTATAATTTACAAATCATAACATTTAGATAAATCTGCGTGCAAAGATTTGTACAAAATAATCCAATTAATGAAGAAGAGAAATCTGTGATTCATTAACTGAAACAAGTAATTGCTGTATTTTAAAATAATAAAAGAGATCAGATATGGATAACACATTAATCAAGTCACATCAACTTGCAATAGATTACGATAGATAAAGTAGTCTATAATCGACTGCAAAATGATATGAATAAAACTTGAAACAAAAGTTTGATATATTGAAAGCGAAAGCTGTTACAAGACATCAACTTTCATCTCAGTTTGTATCACAAATCCATAGTCTGGTTCTCCCACAGTGAGGATGATGATTATTACAAAAAATAACAAGTATTTAAAGACCTCCCACAGGGTAAAACATCCCTATGGGAATTATCAAAACATTTTACATAAATCTGGGAAAATATCCCAATTTTCTAACCTAAGCTAACCACTTAAAATGAAAACTACATCACACAAATATCCCCTAAACTGCCACAGCATGCCCATTTGATCACCTCAATTCATATGTACCTGAGAGAGGACAAAAATAGACAAGTTAAAAGGATATCTTGTAGATAAAATTGATAAAAATCTAATTTTAAAGACTAGCTACAGAATCTTGCGATTCTGTAGCTGGTCTAAATCAAACACAGAATCATTTGAAAATCAATTCAAAACTCAAAGAATTAAATTCAAACTACTAAACAAATATCTAATTGCTATTTGAAAACCAAACGAATCTTTCAAATCAAAATTGTTATGCTAATTTGAGAGAAAACAAGATTATGATCAATCGAATGATTACAGAGATGCATGTACTCTGTTCCATTTGTTATCACAAATTTGGGTAAACAGAATCGTATTGGATAACTCGACAACAATGAAATTGTTTTCATAACCAATTGAAATCAACACAAATAGTTGCTTCAGCCATCAACAAGATCACTGTCATATCCAAACGAAATCAACAGGATCGTTTTTCAAATTGATATAACTGTATTAAATATATACAAACGATCATGCCAATCGTGGCACACAATAACCACTTGTAGATCCAATCAAAAAGGAACGAATCGAAATGGTGTGGGGCAATGGAATCGTTATGAATTAACAATGTTTCCATGATTTTAGCAAATAGATCTTCAACATGGTCGAATGTAACCAGAAGCCAAACAAAAATATCGATTTAATACAAAATAGAGTTGTTCCTGGCTAAAGTCAACAGTGTTATTTTGAGTTTATTAGATTACATCGTATTTATCATCCCAATCACTAATAATGACGCATAACACATATAGAGGATCATACCAATTCAAGTCCACGAAATCGTTCCAAAATCAAACCATAAGAACTAAAACAGAGCCGATAGAATCCAACCACAACGAAATCATACCAAATCAAAACATAATCGTGCTCTGATTTTAGCACAAAAATCTCTTATACAGGTCATATGCAATCAAAATCTAAACGAAAACAAACCTCATTGATCACATTAATTCAAACTAACAGAATTTTTCTAAAGTGAACCACACCAAGTCCAAACCAATCCATCGCTTCTACTAAGCTGGGCGCGACAAAATCACATACCCAAATCATAACCATATTCAACTTTAGTAAAATGAATCTACTATACAGGATCTATAACATAACCCTTTTTGATAATCAAACTATGCCAAAATCATTTCGAATAATGAACAGAACTAATCGAAAACAAAAACCAATTCATTATATTAATTCAAGCCACTCATACAAAAAAATTGAAATCGAAATTCATACCTGGATCATCATAAAACAGCTCGATCATGATAGTTTGGAATTGATGAAGGCTGTCGCCGATTCGACATTCCTAAAGAGGATCGAACCAGTGGTTTTCTGTTTCTTGTCAACAGCTTGAAGTTTGTCTCTTTCCCTCGACAACACTGTAACTTGGTTCTCTACAGATTTAATCTTCGATTGTAATAATGGGACGTCAGTGTAATAACGCTCCAGCCACAAATTGCATTGGATGCATGGTGTTTGCTTGGGCTTCGAAATTGCAGGCGAGGGTTTGTTTAAATCACCGAGGATTTCATTATGTATTTTGATTCCTGGGTAGCTAGGATTTTTTTTTTGGCATGGGGGAAAATTAGAAACATAGTCATAGGGTTGCTCAGAGAACAGACCATGGGAATAAGGGTACTTACTAGCTAGGAAGCGCTCGATATCATAGTCTGAGTCTTCGCTCAGAACTATGGGCTTTTGATCAATTTTTGGCTTAGGTTTATTCCGGGCCAGTCTCGATATTAATCGAGCATTATTTTTACCCTTGCTGTCGACAGTAGGATTACCCTTGACCTTCTTACTCACAGGATTCTTGACAGCCTCAGCCTTGTCTGTTATGATGTCAGGTAGGTCGATGTCAGGGAAGACCGAGGGTTTGGGAGAGGGTAGAAAGGCATGTAATGGTACGGGTGGCCCGACCTTAGTCTCGCTGACCACAGACTTGTCGATTTGGATAGACTCTGATTCAACAAAGCCATTTCGAGAAAGAAAGGCTTGCCAATTATTGTCGTGAAGGTTTAAATGGTGAATGACAATGAGTCTAATCAAGCCATGGTGAAACAAGCTGCTATCAGCCTTCTCGCGTTTGAACCTCTTAGCCATTTTTTAAAGACTATGCAAGAAGTAAAATGGCATGTTCAATGAATATCCCATGAAATTCATTAACAGTCGAAGGTGATAAAGAAAAACCAATCCATACCGACCTTCACAGGTCACAAATTGTTTCATAATCACTAAAAGATCATGCCACCTGGGTTTAAGGGTGGAAATAGGTATACCTTTGTCACAGGATGTAACCTTTCATGATACGAATAGAAAAGGCCACGGTACTTCATCAACTTTGGAGTTCTTAAACCATCGCTGGCCTGTGGCTACTAATCCTGTGGCAGAGCTTATGAATTCTTCATCGAGCTCAAGCTGAATGTCACCTACTTTAGCCTTACACCCATCAAAGGTAAGGGAGAATTGTTGTGCAACTGTGAGGTTGAAGCCCTCGAACCTCTATATAAACACGAGCCAACCAATGTCTTCTAAATATTTACGGGCATCATCGAACAGTAACAGAGCTTGACTACTGTTCGGCTCTATTTGCACCACCGATGCCATTGAGAGGAGCACACGGTGAGTAGGGTGCAGGGGTTAAGGTTTGAACATAGTAAACGCAGGGGTGTAATGCTCCCAGGCTTACCCAAAAACACCAGGAGTGACCCAGGATAGGGGGAAATCATTTATGAAATATCGTGTGAAGGTGGTGGAGGTATTTTGGCCCATGCAGAATAGTCATTACCCACAGTACAACCGACGACGCTTTTAGCTATGCATATCTCAATGCATATGTGTTAAAAAATATGCCATTTCAATCAACCAATGGAACCTATGGTAAGTGGATAAAACACTTGCGCGGGCAATAGTCATATTTTCAAAACCAAAACAATAAATCGAAATCACACCAAGGGTTTGGTCATATGAGCTATGTGTTGTATGAAACGATTTATACCAAGGGTTTAACCATAACACCAATGTGTTTTCATGAAACCAATGATCAAGTGAACATATAAATCAAATCACCAATGCATCACAAATTTGATTAAAATAATGTCATCACAATCTTGTTAAATGAAGTCATATTTAACAAATAAGAATGCCAAATGAATAAGGATCATGGAGCCTTGTCAACTGTATAACAATAAGTAAATTGGAAATGCAATGGGCATATCAACAAGAATGATTACAACAATTCAGTGACAATTTTAATGTGACTTCAAAAACCAAGTTTTCACGCTTGCAGTCGTGAAAAAGAGAAGAAAGGTAAGTGTGCAAATAGTGCAAAAAATAAAAGTGTCGTTTATTCGAGAATTGCGACGAAAATCAAGGTTTCCAAAACACTGGTGTAGGCAGCTTATAAGGACAGTAGAAAAATGTGAATTGGTTGCCAACAATGGTGACACACAGGTAGAAGCAGTTATCTCTGCTAGAAAGAACAATCTCAGATTAGGATAACGAGAAAAATTCTAACTCAAAAATAACAACCAGAAAATTGTGAAAACATCATCATTCACCAAATATTCCAGTAGTGCTTAAAGGATGAAAACTGATAACAGTCTTAAGACAAGTGAGTCACGATATTAAAGATAAAATCCCCAATACTGTTAACAGAGCCACTGCTGCTAGCAGGCATCCATAGCCTTGACAGGGTTTCCATTTAACCCACTCTGATATCTGTATCCTGCCAAGAAGTTTCGGATCATAAAAAAGGAAAATTTAAGGTCGAGAGGTTTCTCATTTTTGCCAATTTTCATGTACCCGACATTGCTTCGCTGCCAGCAGGCCTGTTTAGTACCCCGATGAAGTTGTCTTGGCGTCATGCATGCATTTACCCGCTGCCAGCAGACCTGTTCAGTATCCTGACGGGTTTACAAGCACTTCCCAAAGCTCTTTTATTGATTTACTTAGTTTTTCAAAGATATATAGTTGAGTGGGGTGACGCTGAAAATTAGGATATTTTAACATATTTTTTACAGACCTCAACAGATTTTTTAGAATTTTCCTTTATTAATATCCAGAGATGTTTCATTTACAGAACCAACTTTCTAAGGCAGGGAGACATCTTCTGAGTCATTCCCTTAAGGAATAGGGACATCGTAAAAAGATAATGGATGATGGAAACAAGCTTATGTTAGAGATTGAAATCAGTTAACTTCTTTCAAACAACAAACTTTTTCCAATCACAGATGTAAATTTCAGAAATATACAATTGATGTTTATACAATTTTCTTAGCAGTCATTTCAGTGAAGGAATTTTCTGTTTTCTTCGTCTGAACAGTTAAGTATGAAGGTATGTGTATTTCCAAAAACACAAACTGATAAACTCAAAGGAGAAATCAAAAACAAAAGAGAAAAAAGTAAACAAAAGCAAAATATGTACATAAAATACAAAGAGTGTCATCAGGCAAAGTATCTTTTCAGGGCTTGGCCATTCATAGGATAGGTGTCAGGCTGCCCTTCAAGATTTTGCAATCAGAAAGAACTAGGACCCAAATTCTCATCAATTAACAATGCTCCAAGCTATAGGTTTTGAAATTTTGTGTGCTCTCCCTTTCCCTCATGCGGTTTGTCCCATTTCAAAACAAGGTCACCTACTTCGAAGTTTCTATCAGAGGCAGAGTTGGAATCGAACCAGCTTTTGACTATCTGTTGATGCTGATCTAACTTACGTTTAGCTTGGGCTCTTACCTCTTCTAGCTTCATCAAAGCATTAATTCAGTTTTCTAAGGGGGGACAGTCTTCTTCTTGAATTTTCTGCGATAGCTGAAGTGAAGTTAGAAGAATGTGTGGTGGCAGAATTGCTTCTCTGCCATAAACAAGAAAGAAAGGAGAGTTACCTGCAGCAGCTTTTGGGGTTACCCTATCAGCCCAAAGTGCGTTCAACAGTGCATTGTGCCAATTTTTTTGGTTTTCAGCCACCGTTCTCTTGATGATTTTAATCAAGTTCTTATTTGTTGATTCTACCAATCCATTGCCCTGGGGGTAATAGCTAGCAGAATACTTCAATTTAATTAATTTTTCCAAAGCGAACTCACTCATCTAGGAATAGAATTTATATTGAAAGCAAAAAATTTATTCATTAAATTCCATACCTCAGATTGGTAGCTCTTAAGATGTGGAGAAAGACAGTGGATAGAATCTCTTACTTGTCTTACCATGATTTCGGAATCGCCAAAGACAGTCAAGTTTTGAATGTTCATATCTAAAGATTTTCTGAGACCTTGCAGTAAAGCCTCATATTCTACAGTGTTATTAGTACATTCAAATTCTAGCCTACATGTAATCAATATTTTTTTACCTACCAGATCGATAATAATGTAGCCTGCACCAGCTCCTTCTTTGGACTTTGACCCGTCGAAATAAAGAGACCAAATTTGATTTTCATCGGGTGCATGAGATCATTGTGTAGAAACTGTTGGCTATGCATATGCTACAATCTCGGACTGCTATTTTGGATTGGTGATAGCTGAAGTCTTGGCCATGAAATTTTCGAAAAAGGTATCCATCCCTTGTACTTCGGGTGAATCAGCAGAAGGTGTAAATGGTTCGTTGGGATCGTTCAAATCTGTGACCGTGAACTTAAGGTAGCGTTCGCGATTTACCTTGATCTTGCTGGGCTTGCCGTTCTCTAGAAGCCATAGGTGAGACCAATCTGTCGCGAAATAACCGTGTAGCTGCTCCGACCAGTCCCTGCTTAAAAACAAACCATACACTTCTGGAATATCCACAAAAATAATATCAATAACTTGATGAACTTTGGGGTTAGATGATAATATTATGAGTACATTCTTTATTTCACCTATAACTTTAACATTAGTCCGATCAAGTTGTATGATTTTTAAGGTGGATGGTTCAACTTCAGCATTAATATTTTGGCATACAGACCATGGCATCACATTAGATGATGCTCCTGAGTCTACCATACAATTGTGCACGTTTCTATTAAAGATTTCGAAAGTTAATAAAAACATAGGTACATTCTTGCGAGTACTAAGGATGGTAGTTTGTGGATTTTTACTCGCAGTTTCTAAAGCTACTTTATCTACATTATTTACATTAATTACAGGAAGGCTTCCTTTGTCTTGAGGATCGAGATTATTCTTTGTGGAAGTCTTTTGAGGAACTTTGTTCTGAACAACCTTGCTTGAATTACCATTTTTACCATTCTCTGCGATGTTTTGCAACAATTTTTGTAACAAAAATGGAAATTTCAATAACTCATAAACATAAATGTTAGCCCTTAAATTTTTAAGATCTTCAACTAAATCATAATCTAAGTTGGGGTTCACATGACTCTGTTTAGTCTCAGCTGGTTTAGATTGCTTTGGAGGTAAAGTCGTAGTGTTTTTGGAAGAAGGTTTGTTTGTTGTCTTACTCCTAGTATTATAGGGATGAATCGTCTCGAAGTTATCTTGGAAGATGCTATCCGAGAAGTGTCCAAAAATATTTGGAGAAGACTCCTATTCTTAAAACGTCTCTTGTTCAATTACCTCCTCAGGAATCTCAGGAGGCATCAAGCTATCCTAGGCTTCTAGAATTGTTTGAAGGGCGTATTGCAAACTTTCTAGATTAAGGCCTTCGGTGGTCGGATTAGGTTGGTTGGTTGGGAAAGGCTTCCTGAACGGGGGTTTGTAAGGCCCTTTGCTCGAAGAAGCTTCTTCGGTCGCGTTTTTTAAATCTATAACTTGATTCGACAGTTTTTGAACGACTTTAGTTAAGTTTTCTAAATCAGAGCTTTCAGGTTGTGCTTTACTTTGAGTAGGTCTAGGGAGGATTTCAATCTTCTTTTTGGAAGAAGAACTAGTCTCTGTTTCGTTGCCAGTAGAGTCTTTGAGACTGAGTATGTCTTTTTCAATCTAGCTGGCCTCCTTGAAGGCTTCTAACAGCGTGGATTTCTTAGATCGTTTAACCCAAATAGCTATACTTTGATGCAAAGCTTTAGTGTAGTATGCTATTATAAGATTCTCGGCAGGCATGGAATCTGTAGGGATTCGGTTCTTAAGTGTTAAGAATATTTGATTAAAGTATTTAACTTTTTCTTTTGGGTTCATTCTTAAGTTAGAAAGGTCCATGACTAGAACTTCTGGAGGCTTACCGTCTCTGAACTTTTCCAAAAAGCATGACTCAAATTTTTCCCAAGACACGATGGTATGAGGTTGTTGGGCAAAGTACCATGTAGATGCATTGCCCTCGAAAGCATAGGGGAAAAACCTACAGAGAACGTCTTAATGCTCGACATTACGGAGTCTTATGGCTAACATAAACTTTTTAATGTGATCTTCAGCGATCTGTTTTGAGTCAGGATCAAACTTGGGAAGCCATTTCTCCGAATGTTTAGGTAAGGGATGCTGAGCTCCAGGTACAGCTATGGCATCCTGGTCGATCCAAGGTCTAGCAGGGTTGTTCTGGTTGGCCATTAGTGTAGTGGGTGTGGAAGGCTGAGAAGGGGAACTGCCTTCGTGAGAAGAATCCTCTCCAGAGGAAGAAGGGGATGATGGAGGTGGTGAGGGAGGTATTCCAGATCCTCCAGCAACAAGAGTGAGGATTGGATTTGTAGTGTTCACAGTGAGGTTAGTGCCTTCGAGTTGCTCTCTGATATCACAGAAGTCTAAAGGTTGGTCCAAAGGTCGATTTGGTTGCCTCAAACAAGCTAAGGCACTATGTGTTCTTATGAGAGATTGACGGACAATCTCTTGTATGTCACCACCTATAGGATTTGGGGTTACTGATTAAACTATGACCCGTGGATCATCATTTGATGTGGTTGATGTTTGAGGGGGGATGTTATCATTTGAATGACTTCTTTTCACTATAGGTAAGCGATTAGGTGGTGGAGGAGTCTTACGACCGCCTCGTGCCATTAATTAATTCCAGGCCCTCCTTCTAGCGCCATTTGTTGATGGGCAAAAATGACCATCTGTCAACTGGAAGAGTGGATCCGGTCCGGGGTTGTCTAAATAACCGAAGCCATTTGGAATAACCCACCCTGACGGGTTTAGCAGCTCCGTTAATTGATCTAAGTCCTAAGAAAACAAAAAGAAAACTACTCTAAATTAACTAATCTAAATGAGAAATAATAATTAAAAGAAACTAATAAACAATCTAAACTATTTTATATACAATTTACTATCTAATACTATAATAACTCTACGAAATTAAACATCTAACTATTAAAAAAATTAAATCTTAATCACAAATGTACAATATTTACAAATTACAGATTTAAATAAAAACCTGCAAAACTCATTGTAATATGTCCTGAGACAGCGAAACTATTGTTTTTTTATTTTTATAACTTTATGAAAAAGAAATAAACTAAGAACTATCTAAACTAACAAAACTAAAATAATAACTTAACTACAAATCTAAACTATACATATATCTATCTAAACTAATTAAATTATACTAATAAGCTAACCTGTAATAACGTTTTCCAATTTGTCCTGTGTAAAGAACCCAGTTCAGCTATTCGATGAGAGGAAACCCACATCAATCCTCTGCCAGCCTCTAGTAAAAAGTAAGTGGCAGTGCTTTTTTGAATGTCGATAACAGAACAAACAAGACATAAAAGTTATAACAATCTTATACTTTACAAATCATAACATTTAGATAAATCCGCGTGCAAAGATTTGTACAAAATGATCCAATTAATGAAGAAGAGAAATCTGTGATTCATTAAATGAAACAAGTAATTGCTGTATTTTTAAATAATAAAAGAGATCAGATATGGATAACACATTAATCAAGTCACATCAACCTGC
>JASDQU010507052.1:1722-17217 GCA_032191745.1 Picea mariana
TGTAATTTATTTGCTTTCAAAATTGGAAGTTTAATCATGGTTTAGAGATTTTAGATTTCCTTTAAGAAATCATCTAGAGAATGGGGAAGCACTTAAAAGTGATTCCTTAAGAATATGGACGGTGTAAAAAGTTTAAAGATCATCGTAATTCTCAAAGATTTAAATCATATCTCTGGTGTAATACTCTAGAAAAGATAATTTGAGGACAAAATGAGAGTGACAATTGACTTAAAAATCAATTGTTTGAGCTATATCTTAATATCGGGACCTCTTTGAACTATTTCAATTTGCTTGAAAAACACAAGTCTTAAAATAAATGCTTCTTTCGACAATAGTTCTTTGATCAGAAATATATTGATTCAAAAAGAAAGATAATAAGAAAACTCATTTAAAATAATCAAAGAAAACAAAAACACACAACAAACCAAATCAAATTTTATTAATGGGATTCAAAATCAGAAGTACACAAAATCAAAACAGCAAAAGAAAACTTTTCAGGAAATGATTTTGGCCAAAGATAAACTTGAGTTTTTGTATCCACTATCATCTCACTGTAAAATAAAGGAAGAACTAAATCATATAAAATATCATGTGCGAGCAAGTTCTTTTCTTAAGATAGTGATGCATAAGATGTTACTTTGACCAAGCATTATTATTAAAAATAAAAGAGACTAAAAATAGAAAAATCCTTATTAAGATGAGTGCAGTCCTACTCGTGGCACCTTGGGTCAGGGTTGAATTGATAGTTCAAATTTACTTATCTCTTTATTTTTCATTTAAAATTTCCGTGATGATACTGCGTTTTTGAAAAGAAATATTCAACGAAAAGAAGAGAGAAAAATCTTTAAAGTGGACTTCCCTGAAAACATTCATATTATGGTTCTCTTGGTGTGCCTGCTTGTATTCATAACTGCATTATTACAAAGAGAAAAACTGAGAAATAAAACTAAAATAAAACCTACTCTAACTACTAAACAAATCAAAAATACTAAGTGAAGTCATGCTTCCAATGTAGCCATCGGAGTAACTCCAATCCTGCAATGGAAACAAGATCAAATATTACTAACAAGAATGGTATTATATCAAAAAATAACAAAAATATATCATACTTACCTTTATCATCATCATTTAAAAACAAAGAAAGCATGACCTTACCATTCCCTTGAACATTCTTTTTGTATGAATCCTCCAAGCCATTCTGCAATTTTGTTATTATATGGGTCACAAAAATATGAAAAAATGAGATTGTGAATCTTGTGAGAGTTATGGGGACCTAACATAACCATCAGCCTAGAAAGAAGTGCCCCATCCTCCCGACAATTTTCCTTTCATTCCATATTTTCTCCATCTGAAGGATGTAAAATGAGTGTGTTAAAGTTACCTCCTTCATCTCTTAATAAAGTGAAGATAATCTTATCATTCCCTGGAAACTTTTCGAGATATGAATACTCCAACCAATCTGCAACCCTATCATAATACATGCAATTACTAACATGGGATTGTTCGAAATAATTCACATATGAAAAATATTCCTGATGAGAATAAAGTATTAGACTATCAAGGAAAGAATCTTGTAAAAAGGTTGGATCAAGATAGCGAGAACTTATCGTGATTCTCGATCGGAAAAAAAAATGTCTCATTCTCTTTAAACTTTCCATTGAGATTAAATACTTCAAGATTAACTATTTGAGGTGGACTAAATGGAATGACCAATATTTTTGAATAATCATCATTGGTAATAATATTTGGTCGATTATACTTTTCGACCTCAAATAATTGATCATGGAAAAATCTAGATTCTTCTTTAATCACAAATTGAGATGAATCAATGGAAGATGCAATTTGAGACTCTTTCAAATCATTTCTTGATTTACCCACGGATAATTGATGAGAATAAGAATCGATATGTTCATGGGTAGAATTATTTTCCTCTTTATCTTCTATTCAATAATCTCTTTGTACCTGATTATATAATGTTGAACTCTCTCCAAGGCAATATGGAACACACAATTGCACAACATCAGGATCAAAAATATCGGGGTACAAAGAATAATATGTAGAAGAATTGAGGAGACGAAATGCATCTCTTGAAATGATAGGTATATACGTTTCGAAATACGGTTTTGTTCCCTCTTCTTGTATAAACTGATCAACCTCTGTTGTATTCTCTTTTAAAGAATACGAGACAGTTTCTAAGAGACAATTTGGTTCATTATGTAAGGAAAATTTGAGAGCAAATCACTAGAGATAGACGGTTGATTAATAGTCTGCCTAATGATTTTGTCTCCCACTGATTGATCATGGATCTGTTCAACTAAATTAGGGGAAGATTTATCATCCACATGATTATCAACTTCTCATTCGGCCTCTTTTACTTTAGAAACAGTTATAAAATCCATCAGAGTGGGACAACTGTCATCTTTTAAAATTAAAGGTTCCTTCTTCGACAGGGGGAGACATTATTTGCAAAGAATTATTAGATGTGACAATTGCATCATGTGGCTCATGATTTGCCAAAATGAAAGAAGTCGACAAAAATTGTGGTGCTTCAAAATCTTCAAGATCAACATGAAAATTTGAACCATCTTGAGATTGAGTGTTAGTGCTCAATTCAGATTTGTTAAAAATTAATTGATCTTGCTTGTCTGAGAGAGAAACGAGATATTCAAACCATTCATTAATAAGCGACATTTCTTTCAAAGGGAATCTAATACCAACATGAATGAACCTAATTGCAAAATCATTGAATGATTCAACATTTTCTTTCCTTAAGCAACTTAATTCATCATAATCATAGTTGCTAAAATCTGATAAAAACTCAAATACAAACTCAGACAAAGAATGAATAGAATTAGCCCGAAAATATTCAAACCAAACCTTAACCCGACCTCGGAAAGTGAGAGCGAACAATCTGCATGTAACATTAGATTCGGTGATCTTATGTCTTAAACACTTATAAAAAAAATTAGAAATATGGTCTACTACAGATGTGTTCCCTTCACCATCAAAGGCAAGTTCTGAAAAGAGATCAGTTGTCTTGTTGGAAATAACTGGTAGTGAGACATTAAAAGCATGTTCCGACACAGTGATTTGGGCAGAAGCCATTAAGAATTTGAAGAAATTGACTCCAAATAGTTATCCTGCCTTGTAGTGCATTATAAGATGATACATAAGAAGGATTTATACATCTAAAATTATGAAAAGCTGAGGGGTGAAACATTTAATCATTAAATCAACCTCGGCCCTCCTTCTAGCACCATTTGTTGACGATTGAAAATGATCGTCCATCAATTGGAAGAACGAGTCTGGTCCGGGGTTGTCTAAATAACCCAAGCCGTTTGGTATAACTCGTTCTGATGGGTTTAATGGCTCTGTTGGCCAATCTAAAAGTCCTAGAAGAAACAAATGAAATAAATAAAAGAGTTGAAATAACTAACTAATTACTAAACACTATATTATATGTACATATGTTCTAATGTAACTGTAGTAGTTGTATTTAAGCAGAAAATATACAAGTCTCATTTATTTACATGATTTACAAGCTGCAAGTTTTAATCGAAACTTACGAAAATCGATGTGAAAAATGATTGCTTCTAGGAAGCAGATAAAGAAAGCACATAAAAATATTTATTGTTTTTATTTTATAAATTTAAAGAATCTTGCAAAAAAAAGTTAATGAAAACATGAACATGTGGATAGTCAAAGCTGAACCATACATTCTAGTTTCAATGATATGTAAATGAAAGAAAAATACAAAGAAGCTATCCTATCAGTGAATTATTGAGGTGTATCCAAGCATCTGCATGAGTGGTGAACATCCAACTGCCATGTCCAAGAGAGAAATTTGCAATCAACCTTATGACTGTTCTAAATAAATTCAGAACATGTATTGGCAACTTAGGTTTTAATGACAGAAAAGGAAACAAAAACATAAACCTGTGATCTCATAATTATACATGATTATAGCAAGATAAATCTGGAAGCAATCTATTCATTTTATCATTCGATTTAAAACTCAAAGATAAATCCCATTATTTAAATCGAAGATATAATCACAGCATTTGTATTTTGATGAAGCAAATGATAGATGGTATTTATAAATAAAACCTCCTACACATCACAGATCATTTAATCTAAAAATATCAGATATGCACATGTAACAGGATTAAAAAAACATAAATAACAACATTATAAACAAAAGGCTAAAGCCAAAATGCATATATGTCGTTCTATTAAGTTTTTGGAATCACTTGTCCATTCTGTAGTCCTGGAAGAAATTTTTTGGATAATAGACTTTAAAGATTGGAAAAATTAATACATAAATGATAATAATTAACCATGTCTTGATAAAAAAGACTAAAGCTATTTAAATCAATGCATAATCAATTGTTCAAAGAATATGAAAATATTATAATGAAAATAAAACCATTTTACTCACAGGACAAAAGCCATTAAGAAACCTGGAATTCCATATTCTTCTTTGAAAATACTCGTCCATTCTCCCAAAGATTCCAGCCATCCATTACTCCATTTGAAAATAAATAAAAAGTTTAAAAAATATATAATATACAAAAGAGAAAGGATAAAAATCCTCCTCTCCAATTCTTCAATCTCCTAGGCTCTGAACTTTCTCATATATTTATACAATGAATGAACAGTCTGGGCGTCACTATTAATTTTTGCCACCTGAAATTTTCCTCGTAAAAAGACATCAATATCTCTCAAATCCTGCATTTTTTGGGGAAAATATCTATGTTGAAGGTAAATGGGTCCATTTGGGTTCTGGGTTTTGAACCGTTTCTTCAAATTCCTCACGGTTTGGCTGCAATCAGTTCTGCAAAATCGCCTATCTGATCTTGGCGCCTTTCCAAATTTTATCTGTTGTTACTCATAAAATTATTTGTAGAAATCCAAAATTATTTTTGGATCAATCATATTGAACGTATTTGGATAATAAAATCAATCCATGATCAGATCCGTATCAAATATTTGATAATAGAAACCTGTTTGATACGGATATGATAATATTTGATACGGTGCCATGATCAGATCCGTATCAAATATTTGATCATCATCTTCCTGCTCTCTTTTGCGCCACTCCAGCATCATGATGGTTAAATTCTTGCATAAGAACCATAAGAGAAAGGTCAGCCTCTTGTTTCAAACCTTGGCATATTTTTCATTGAACAAAAATCAAGGTAAATTTTCATTTTGCAGCCCTCGCAGGTGCCCCTTTAGCACAGTGCGAGGTTCTCGCAGGTGCCTTTGGGGCCACCTGCGAGAATCATGCATTCTCGTAGGTCACGTATGGCTAGCCTATAAGAACGCCTGGGCGCAAGTTTTGGCCCTAAAAAAAACTCAAAAACTTGAAATTTGCCAATGAAAACAAAAATTGAACCATGAAAAGGTAGAAGACAGGGAGCTTACCTCGCTGACGGAGACAGTTCGCCAAACGGTTTCTTGTACCTTCCGCAATCAAGCACTGAAATTCGAGGGCAAAAGAGGGGTTTTGGGCTAAATTATTGGCAAAGTCACAATGACTATGGTAAAAGAGCTTTGACCCACTTATATTTATTTTTTACCATTTTTGTTGATTTTTATAATTGTTTTATTCATTAAACCTAATGCCTAATAGAACTATGAGTGCGACTTTTTGTAGATATGACAACTTTGAAGGAGTACGGATATTTTCTCTTTTTCATCGCATGCTTAATTATTTTTTATGGTTTTTAGACAAAACCTCGAGTTTGGTCTTTGTTCATTCTCACGCTCGAAAATACATGAGAACGTAATCAAGCACAATTTTATCACTTTTTCAGGCTCATAAAGGTTATATGAAAAAGGAACCCACTGGAGTCCTCTTTAAGCTCTTTTCATAATCTTTAAATATGAAAAGATTTTCGAGCGATCTTTCTATTTTCACGCTCGTTAAAGTATTTGAAGAAAGCGTCTGCTGGGCGATAATTTATCTCTTTTTCGGTCTCATTAGACTACTTTACGAAAAAGGAACTGAGAGAGTTCTCTTTTGAGTGTTTTTCCAGACTCTATAATTATGAAAAACCTTCGAGTTTTCTATCTTTGGACTCATTAAAAAAACATCGAAAGACCCGTAATGGGACTGAGCCACTCCTTCCTAGGGTTCGTTAAACATACTCCGAGGGACTCATTTGAAGGATGAGCTTACATCAACAAGCATATGTTATCCTCTTCAAGCTTGCATAAAAATAAAGAGGTACTCGCCAGAAATTGTGGGGGAAAATTTGGGAAAGGGATGTGTTTTCGTATTCATATTATTGGCAGTGAGTGTCACTCTTGAACATGATACCCCATATTCATTATCTGAAGTCGGTTTGGGAAATCCATTTGTTTCTCATTAGACTTGCTACAAGGTTGTATCCTGAGTCGTCTATGAGTCAGTGCTGCCAAATCATTGGTCGTGTCATTCATATGTTCAAGAGAAGTTCATCTGAAACCTCTATTGAGTCGACCATCTGCAGTTGTCCATTCTCTCTATGTCGGCCTTCCCTATGTCCAGTTCAACCTACATCATACTCTGTTGCACCTTCAAAATCTATTACTCATTTCCTGTCATTGATGGGGGATACATCAAGGCCCTCCTATGACGAGTTTTGTTCCGTCGACTCCTGCTCATTATCCGGAAACAAGACTTAGAAATTATTTGGTACCTTGGAACTTGCATGCCTCAATGGCAGGTTTCCTCGCTTTCGACGGTGGGTTTTCATCATTGACCCATGATCGAGAGATTCCATCGAATTTTTGACCTCAACTCATTTATTCACATTTGGTGGATTGTACTAGTGTACCTTGGGATTCATTGACATTAATGGTGATTTCCCTCGCACTTGTTAACGGTATCATCATTGACCGGTAATCAAGATGTTTCTACCATGTTCGAATCCAACACATGTAATCACATGGTTAGATTCGTGCTTTCAGGTGACGGGATTGAAGACCCTGGATCTCATCTCTTTGATCTAGGTTGCGATGGAATATGTATAATTTGCTGACACATAGATCCACTTTGTATGTCGCATGGCTATGTCGTTTTAATTTGAATTTTCTTGCATAGATCCATAGTGTATTCTTGGTGGCTATGTGATATTTTGACGGAATGGATCCATGGTGTATAATTGGTGTCCATGACCTATGTTCATGATATCATCCGTCTATGATCTGAGTATGGGAATGCCTACCTCGAAACTAGTATTATATTATGCAGATGCTTGGTTGTTTGCAGGTTTTCGATTAGGTGCACTACTGGTTTCCGACACACACACAGAGTTTACAAAGTATTTCGGTTGTCACTGATTCTAGCCTCATACTTTGGGGGGAATTTTGTTACACATGATTTTGGTCACTCTGGTGATGTATTAACAATGGTGTATTCAGGCTCCCAACAAAGACTTTTTACCTGAGAAAAGTGGATCTTGTCTCTTTCCAAAAAACAAATTTTCAAAGTGAGTTCGCAGGCTGCATATCACCTAGGGTGCGAGAATACCTCATTCTCACAGGCCACCTACACCTAGGGTGCGAACTTCTTGCAGTTTTCTCCATACATAGGGTGCGAACCTGTTTTCAATCTTGGAAAAGAGAAGAGGTCTCGAGGGTTCTAGAAGGAAATCTTCTAGAAAATGAGTTGGCATTCATATGGTTGTCATTTTACTGACTTCTCAGATTTGATGGGATCATCTTCATACATGTAACCATCTCTCCTTCTCCTATAGATTGAAAGGTTTCTCATGGAAAAGGTTAAGCAATATTGAATGAAGAATTGGTGAAAGAATTGTGTGAAGAACCCTACTTTGACAGAAGCTTGGAGACTCTAGTTGGTCTATCAAGAGGAATTAGATCTTCTTCATGCAAATACAGAGCAAGTGTGTGTGTTGGAACCAAGGGTCACTGAAAGGAAGCTTGCAACATCAAGGCGATCAGGTTGTATCTTCTACTTTCAATCAATATGATACAGCGGCATGTCCCTTTCCCATAAAGTCATTCTTACTTTATTATGTAATTCCTTGATCATATGCATAAGTTGACGTTGAATACATTTTGCTATATTCACTTTGGTTGGTTTGTGTTGTCTTGGACTTGACCTCATGAGAGCACCAGAGCGAAGCGGGAGCAACAGAGACCTAAGAAAGTGATACAAAGGAATGTCACGTGTTCCTCCTTACTAGCAGATTTAATGATTGCAACTTAGGAAAAGAGTCATGTCCTGTCCTATTTTGTTCTAGATCCAGGTGGATCTAGGGATATCTATTAGTGTCTACACCTACCGATTAGTCCGATAACACTAGGAGACATGAATACCTGAAGTTCTAAATTCTTGAAGTAAATGAGAACAGTTCACTCACCTATAGATTAAGTCATGGTCGTCGATTTGTTCAAAACTTTTGGACAAGCCAGGATCGTCCGACTAACGAAAGAACGAATATTGACCATCTGATCTGTTTTGGTGAAATCTGATTCGGGATATTTGAAAGGTTGCAAAGGGCTGAAGACCCGAAGGATGAAGTATTGAAGAACACAGACCCAACATTGGACATATGGGAGCTAAAAGGAAAAGGGAGAAAGAAGAGGCAGGGCTTAAATTAATAAGCCTGTGGTGCTGCGCCTATGGTCACATGTAAATGGTTTGAAGGAAAGCGCCTCTACAGAATTTGATTTCTGCAATATTTTCAAAGACATGAAATTAAGCTAAATGAAATCGATCCATACCTGTGATCGATTAATGAAATGTATTTTCATTAAATTGAAAAGGCTTCTCGATAATATTTGAATAAAGAAAAACAAACGAGATTATTGTTAATGAAGAGGTGTGATGGTCCAAACAAAGGGACRCAATGTTTCATAGATCACACTAGTTGAAAGAGTATATAAATGAGAAAGAATGGTGAGAATAAAGTGTCTCTGCAGTCCAGATAAGAAGATCAAAAGCAGAAGCAGATTCCAAGAAGGAAAACTGAAGATACTAATGCAGTGAAGGTGGAAGGGAGGAGCATGGAAGGATTCATATCCTTACTAAGAAAATTGTAAAAGATAAGGGAGATGGATCTTCCTAGGGTTGGTGCCCTAAATACAAGGGAGTTGGTGCTTCCTAGGGTTGGTGCCCTGAAGAAGGGGATCTGTGTCTCCTAGACTTGGTGCTCTAAAAACGATTGGTGTCCTTCACTATTATTTATAAAAACTTTTATTTTTTGTTAAATATATTGATATAATTGATTTTGCATACAATTCATTGTTGATTCATTGTGCTAATCAATAAAATATAAAAGTAACTGCTAATTGTTAAAAATGGGAATATTGATTCACCACCACCCCCTCTTAGTATTCCAACAGAAAATGAGTCTCATTATACAGTGTTGTTTGTTTTACACATCAGTGTGCAAAATAAAAATGAATATTGAGAGCTTGAGCTCCCAAAACAAGAAGAAATTTCGATACATGTTCATTCAGCTATTGAGACTACATGCAAAGCTTATCCAACAGTTGATGTTTTCATCAATTTTTCATCGTTTAGAAGTGTGTTTGATTCCTCCATGTTTTCTCTCATGCAGTCAACAATCAGATTATGCAGCAACAAAATTTTGGAAACAGAGCCTCATTGCGCAAGCCTGATGCGCATTTCCTGTAAGTTTTTTGTTCCGCGGGGAACTCGTTGTGAAACTATGACAGAGGTAACACATCAATTCCAACTCAACTTGCACATGTCAGAAATTGTTCCAGCTCATGTCCAATGACACCTAAGTTAAAAGAACGTTATGATGGGCATCTAGCGTGCATTTTGTTAAGTTATTTTGATGTAATTAATATGGTCAAAATCAGTTATCTAGTTTTAAGGGAGGCAACTAAAACTGTTTCTATTTACATCATACTCTATTCTATTTCTTGGGAGTCAGTTTAGCTCGAATCCCTGGGTCAAAGGGTGAGTCTTTTTGTATATATTTTGGAATGTTTCATAAGAAAGGGGGGCTCGGCCTGAGAGAGGACTCCTGGACACTTTGTATCAATTTTTTACCAATAAAAATTTGCAGGATCAAAAGTCCATGAATGGTTGACTGCATATATTGATGTGTCTATTCTTTCTAGTCTGTTTTCCTATGTGTGAAATGTATTCTTTCTCAGCAAATCATTTTTTATGTCGATCTTCATTATTTGACTGAATTAATGAGATTGCAAAATTCATCTTACCTTGATGCTCTACTTTCTCAACTGTTAGACATTTTCACTGTATTCTTCTAAAGCTACTTTAGAATTCACCCTTCTTTGGTGCTCTATTGTAGTGGATTGTCATCTCCCTTCAACCTTTATCTAAAATGATATTTTGGATGTCTAGTAAAGGAATGATTATCTTGCCTATGTTATTCATCATTCATACAACCAGTATCCTGCAGATTTTTTGTTGATTTTCATGTATTAGACTCCATCGCTCAATGGATGGTCCACTTCCCTTGCCCAGCCATCAACTTTATAAACCCATTCATTCACTGAATACCTAGCCTTTGATTTCTTCGAAAATTTGTGAGAGAGCCCTCTCTAGGTTGGAAGGGATCGATTCCATCCTACAAGTTTTTTGTGGTTACCTCTGTGACTTGCCTCCACAACTAAGGCAATTTACGAACTGATAATAGGTGGGACTACCTCGGGTATCCTGTACAATTTCCTTCCCAAAGTAATAATAACACTGCGAGTCCTAGATTCATATACAGTATGAAATTTCCATAAATAAGGTTGGCCCAAAAGAACATCACAAACTTCAAGGGTAGCGACATCACACAATACCTCATCTTTGAAGGGATTGATGTCGTCGGAAAGGTGGCAATGTTGGTTAACACAAAGATAGTTTCCTTAGCGGAGCCATCCAATGGTGTTTGGTTGCGAGTGTGGCATTGTTGGCAGGGCCGGACGCTTAACGACCTCTGCTGAGATGAGGTTCTTCTGAATACCGCTATCAACGATGAAGTGTAGTGGAGTACCCTTCACCCACATCTGTGAATAAAAGAGACGCTCACCTTCCTCTGTCTCATCGGGTTCACCGGGTTGGATCTTGATGGTAGCAATGGTGGCATTGGTCTCCGCATCAATAATTTGTCTCCCCTTTTCTAGTTTTGACTCATATTCAAAACCCGCATCTGATTTAGAGGATTTCACCTTAGCCACCAATGACTGCTTTGAGCGGAAATCAACAGTGTTATGTCAGGGGCTCTTATGGAAGTCACACCACTTCCCTGCATCTTTCTTCATCTTTCCATTGTCCTTCTTCATTTTCAACTTAGACTGGTTGTCCTGAGGTTGTCCATCTTTTCTCTGCCCTTTTTTCTATGGGTTGGGGCTACCCTTGTCCTGCTTCTGCTGTGAATGGTTCCCAGACCCAAACTATTGTGTCTTTTGTTTAAGCTCCTACTAAATTTTGACAGTGTATCGATAGGTCATGCCCAAGGAAGAGATGTCCAAAAACTCCACTTTAGTCCGGATGTATCTGTTGACGTCAAGGGACTAGAGAGTCCCCAACACCAACATCTCAACCTCTTGTGGGGCTAGGCGGGAAGAGACGGAAATGTCACCCTAGGTTTAAAGCCCCAAACAAGAAAACACATTTAACTCCACACTAAATATCCTCAAACTGGAAATCCAAGCCTGAATCCCTTCACCTTGTATCTTTACCTTTTAACAATATTTGATTTTTATGCAATTTATAATTTTATTTCTTTTATGTGTGATTTTATACAAATAAAAAAATTTAATCTCAAAAGAATTTAAACAACTAAAGAAAATGCAAACAATAAGACTAAAATTGAAATGTATTTTTTTGTATTTATATTAACAATAAGTAACTAAAGAAAAACTAATCAAAAGTTAGGGAAATTTAGTACTAAAGTGATTAATTAAAAGAGGAATTTATTAAACGAGAAATTGATTTAATAACTAGCAAAAATTAATTATAAAACAGTGTAATGGATTGGTATTTTAATTTTCTCTAAGTTAAAACAATATAAATTACAAAAGAAAACTAAACAAATGAATAAATAAGGATAACAAAAGCTTATACCTAAAAAATAAAATGAGAGGAGCTTATGTACATCATGTTACAATAGTGATAATTAATTTGTCCTTTTGAATTTATTTTCCCTTCTTATTTTTTTGTATTTAAAGGATTGAATTAATAAAGATGAAGAAAAATAAGATTTAAATAGAAAAAAATAAGAAACAACTTCAGAGCGTAAAGGATATTGATCTCTAATTAAAAAAATTCCCCATACATTTCCTAAAGTTTCGTAATTTACAAATCTCTGCGTAGACTTGGGCCAGGTATTTAGTCTTTAGCCATTCTAAAACAACGTTACAATAGAAAGACCAAGAGCAAAAGAAAGAAGAAAGTTGAGCCAAAATGGAATGGAGCTATGGTGGTGATAACACAAGGTGAGCACCTTATGAAAACCAGTCAATCTCATCCTTGCCTCGTCTGTTAGCTGCTTTACAAGACTTCCTCTCAACAGTTTTCTCTCCTCAAAAATTTTTCCTCTCTCATTTCCATTATCATGTTGACTACTGCTAGTTTAATAGTTTTTGATGGGTGGTTGCAATTAGTTAATAGTTAGGTTTATTTGTGGCTTGAAGTGAACTGAAGTGAAAAATGACTTGAACCGCCTCCTTTCAAAAAAATAACATAATTTAATTTGCAAAAAATGTGATCGTTATCGGCGAACGGTTCCTCGAGAACGTGATGCTTCTGAAACTTCTCTTGAAAATGATGTTAAGAAATATACTAATTAACATTATTTTATAGAAAAAAATCAATTCTGATAGTTAAAGGCCATTTTAAGATATTGTCATAGCACATGACATTGTTTTCAAGTTCTTCTATGGGAAGCCATTTAATGGACGAGGAATAAATTGTTACAATAAGAAAAAGTCTTGTACTAAGAACCTTCCAAGGAGAAATACTATGGAACTATGCACAAAGCTCAAAAATTCACTTCCATGTACAACTTGCTCCCATGAATGCCCAAAACTATTTCTCAACCAATACAGTAGCTTTGCTTCTTTTTCTGTAACTCCTCAATCACTTGTCCTTTGTTGAACTAAGAACAATGTCCTCAAAACATAAATATATATCTCAATTCCTCCTCAGTAAGGCATGTTTGACAACCACCAGCTCCATCCTCCCCAAATTTTGATGCAACCATTTCTCACTTTCGTTCCTGGAGTGCTAAAATACGGTCTTCCACAGTATCTTTAACTGTAAATCGGGAAACAATTATGGGACGCATTTGTCCAATTCAATGTGCTCTGTCAATAGCTTGGTCTTTAGTTGTTGGATTCAACCAAAGATCAAGAAAAAGAACATGACATGCAGCAACCATGTTGAGACCAAGACTTGCATATTTCAGGGGCATTATCATAACAGTTACCTCAGGGAGTGTCTTGAAATCATTCACAGCTTTATCTTGTGCAAGTACAAACATAGTTCCATCCAACCTTCTATATTGTATGCATGATTTTCTTAGTGCAACCTCGAGCAAATCCAGCATACTGGTCCACTGGGAGAAAACTATAGCTTTCTCTGATGTCTCTATAATCTGCTTCTTTAGAATTGGTTCTGCATCTTGATTTCTATTATCACTATCAGACACTTCAGTTGTGTTCTCCTGCACAATAACCTCTACCTTGATGCCTGGAAAACCTGAATCTTTATTGATATTACTAACAGAATTGTTGCTCGAGGCACTTGTACCTAACTTTGGGAGGTCTTGGAGAGTTTCCATCACTGCTTTGATCTTTGAAGAATTAAATCACGGTTATCAAATTTCAAATCCAGTTGACTGACCCTTCCAAAAATTGTCGAGATCTCATCATTGACATTATCATCAGAAGTGAAATGCTTTAAGGCAGTTAGAGAAAACACCGAATCATCTTTCAGATGACTTTTACAGTCTGGAGTAGGGAAAATGGTATCATCTGACTGAGTAAGGTGGTCTAATATGCAGTAACTGCAAAATACATGACTGCATACAGTGACAACAGCTTCTTCAGGGGCATCATTACAGATGACACAAAGAGCAAATGAACCTTCCAAACGATTTATTAAATCAATTTGTTTTTCCGTGGGTAGTTTCCTTGCTGCTTCTACTAAAGATCTCCAAGTAGAAATGGATAAGCAACTTTTAACAAGAAGAGGATGATCACATGCTTGACGAAGACATAAGAGCATCAATAATATATTCACATATTTCTTTTTCACAGTTTCTCTCTGCAAACTCTTGCTAGAGCTCAAACATTAAGTACCTTCGATAAACATGCAAGGAAGTCTCCATTGGCACTCCCTTATGGCTTTCGGTAATAATATTTCAACCAGCTGCATATGTGGAGGGAAATTTGGTCAAATATGAAAATACGATATCCTTTATTACCTCAAGCAGCCACTTGTTCTTTCTATTGAATGTTTTCATTTAATTACCAATGTGGATTACTTGGTTATAGCCTTCGTCTTTCACATATAAAGAACGTCGGTCTTGATATATTGTTAGCCAAACTCATTTTGTAATAATGTGAAGTAAAACCAACCATGAACGTAGGTATCCTTACACAAAGAATACATTCCAAAATGTCATCACATAACACATTTGATATAAGGACATCACTTAGTAAGTAATGAATCCATTTTCAAATTAAAGTGAAGATCCTTTATTTAAATAATAAAGGTGTCTTGTTGAAAGGGTTTTGAAAAAAATAATGATATATTTACTTTTGGAAAGGTATGAGATAAAGTCAAAGTTATAACATAAAATGGCCTTGGGTAGCTTCCAAGAATTCATTTATTCACTCATAATTAAAGGGTTATATAGACATAGAGATTATATGATATGAAAGAGTAACATTTTGAAAAGTGAGAAAGGCCATGAAATGCAATATGTTTGGTAATATGTTGGGCAAGACATTGAATGTTCAAGCTTATAGCATGGTATTCATTTACTCTCTCATCAAAGGTCATCAAAGGTTATGTATATAAGGTGAGTTATATGGAAATAAAGAGTGATAATATAGTCTTTTTTCATATAGTGTCATCGATGAATAATGTGAGGAGCGAGGAAAGGGTCAAGCTTAGAATTAAGTCAAGCATCAAAAAACAATTTCCAAGAACATTGCGCCAACCTTTAATGATAATAAGAGAAACTTTGTGCAAGTAGTATGATTCAAGGGGGAGCCTGGCAACACTTTGTCAGCTAAGTATTGTTGACAAAATCATCGTCAACAGTATCTATGCAGACCGTCGTGATACTTGAGCAACAGATGTCACTTAGAATATTTGATACCCATATTGGTGCGTAAGGTATGGAATATATGTGTGAACTCTAGCACTGTTTTGTCCCTTTCTTGCCACAGTGTGCTCCATCTTGCATAGAGGTCATCATAACTTCCAACAGGTTAGTATTGTTCCTTAATAGCATCCCTGAAGAACTCCCAAGTGAGTGC
>JASDQU010507052.1:29630-41517 GCA_032191745.1 Picea mariana
TGGATTTTAGGAATAATCCTTTTTTTATTCCTTCCCATTTTTCTTACTCTTTTTCCATCACTACTTGGATGATTTGTTGCTTAGATTTTCATTCATCTTGGGTAGTTAAAATAGCTTGATATTTGACATCAAGCAACTATATATGACTCTCTGCCTCTTTTGTTGAAGGAGTTTGTTGTTATACTTAGGGATCTATCCTTGTTGGGATCGTTACCTCTATGGATTGGGGGTTCTATTTTTATTTCAGTACTCCCCTCCCACCTCAGTTATAGTGAAGGCTTATGAAACTCATAGAGCATGAAATCTGTTGGAGTTAGAAGGATCAATCTTGGATGATTTTTTATTTTTCAATTGTGCATATTGTTTTTTTCTTCTTCATCATCACTAGCCTAAATTAAGATTGATCACCTTCATTTTTCTATTATAAGTCCCATAAAATGAGAATGAGCAGGAATAGGAGCATCTTGTTGACAACTCTTAGCACAATACCCATCTACATGGTAAATATTACACTTAAAAGGTAGTTGTTGATAGTTTAGTGCTTGGAGGAAAGTCAAGTTGTCCCACTATAAAAGAATGGTATTTGGTAGACCTGTATCTAGCTCGACTTCAAAATAGATATGAGCATATGAATATTGGCATCCCTTTGGATCAATTTCTACAAGAAAATTCATAAATTTGTCACCAACACCCTTTAGAGTAGCTTTGTCTAGAAGATCAATGACAAATGGGGAAGGCAAACCCATAACAACACTAAGGAAATTTTCATAGCAATGATACTATTTAGAATGAAATGCGCTCTGGTGCGACCGCGAAGATCTGACTAGGGTTCACTCCTAGCCATCGCCATGGACGCTCAGGGTGGAGGGGAGCCGCCGCCCCCTCCCTCTCCGTCCACCTCCTTTCGAAATCTCATCGCAGCTTGCAGCAAGAAGCTTCCTCCTTCAGTTCCCCCAAGTTTCGTAAAGAGACTAGACGTCATCCCAGAGATTGACCTTCCCCCCGATCATCCAATGAAGGTCGCTCTTTCCCTCTCTGAATGAGGACTAGTAGGTCAATTCATGGGACTATGGCCCTCAACCAAAACCACAGACAGCTGGATCCAAAGGAACTGGAGACCGCTGATCACAAATAGTGTAATGTGTTATGCGATCAAAAGAGGGTATTTTATCTTCGAATTCATCTCCCAGGAGGATAGAGATTTGATCTTTAGAAATGGACCATACTTCATGGGCACCCAAGGGCTCTATTTGAATCGATGGACCCCAAGCTTTGATCCCACCTCAGAAGTGCCCAAAGATGTCCCCGTCTGGGTTAGACTCCCAAATCTGCCAATACATTGCTAGAACCCCTCCTCGCTTCAAGCAATCAGAAATGGACTGGGGCGTTACATCGATCGAGCAGACCCAAGAGACTAGTACTCCTGCACACGGATCTATGTGGAAGTTGATCTAGAGGTAGGTCTACTAGAAGTGATAAAACTAAAAGTTGGGGATTGGCAACACTTCCAACAGCTGGATTACGAATAGCTTATGTTCAAGTGTAGAGGTTGTCATGAATACGGCCACTTCCAAAGCAACTGCCCAAAGATCCCCATTATAGAGAAAGCAGGGGACGAAGGCTGGCAACAGGCATGAAAGGGAAAAACCAAAATGAAAGGACCCAGAAGTGAAAAGATAGCCCCAACTCAAGCCAAACACTCAAGAACCAAAGAGAATGAGAACAGCTTCAGTATATTGGCTAGGGAAACTGGCAAAGAGGAAGAATATCCAAGTAAAGATGCCCAAGAGGAAGAAGCAAGAGGAAACCAGATCCCTGAAGACAAAGGAAATCAAATAACAGAAGAAGAAGGGGAGCAAAACAAATCCCCCCAAAGGATGGAAGGAAGTCAAGACATAGAGGAAGGGGAGAGCTCGACAGGAAGTGACTCAGAAGGTGCAAGCGAAGCTTGGGCCACCCCAAAGAAAACGGGAAGAGGCAGGAAAACCAAAAAAGCAGAAAGAGACCAGGAAACACACAAAGA
This sequence comes from Picea mariana, assembly GCA_032191745.1. Taxonomy (NCBI): domain Eukaryota; kingdom Viridiplantae; phylum Streptophyta; class Pinopsida; order Pinales; family Pinaceae; genus Picea; species Picea mariana. Next base: position 31,654 of record JASDQU010507052.1, read on the forward strand.
CATCCTAAAGGATTCACAACCAACTATCAAACAGCTGATCAGCGTTTGGCATACTAGAAAGCAAGCCAAAGCCTCCCAAGGAGGCCGCTCCTCCCCCCAAGGTAATTGATGATTCTAACCTCCTGGAACTATAGGGGTTTTGGTAGAAAAAGGAAAGAGGAAGCACTCAAGGATATAATCAAATCTTTGAAAGCAAACATCCTACTCCTCCAGGAGACCAAGATGAGTCAGCAAGACTCCCTCAAATATTCATTGAACATTTGGAGAGGCATCAAAGGAATAGCCAAAAATGCCAGAGGCGCCTCAGGAGGGCTGTGCACTCTGTGGAACACCTCCAAAATAGATCTGATCAGCTCTGACACATGCATGCACTGGATTCACACTAAAATCCTCCACAAGGACTTGGGTTCTCTGGTAAGCCTCTTCAATATCTATGTACCGCAACATATAGAGGAAAAAAAACACTGTTGGGAATCCCTAAAAGACTTCATGCAGCAAAATGAACTTGACAATATCATTCTAGGTGGGGATCTAAATGTAACCCTGGCTCAAGAGGAAAAAAGAGGGGGATCCATCATGAGAGACCCAGCTAGAGAATGGGTGGAAGATCTAGTCTTATCCTAGGACCTAATAGACATCAAGCCTGCCAAAGGACTCTACACGTGGAAAAATAAAAGAATAGGCCCTGGGCACATTGCTGCCAGACTAGATAGATTCCTTGTCCAAAGCTCCTTTCTTTTACTGGGGCTCATAGCAACTGCAGAGATCCTACCCACAGTGTCTCGGATCACAAGCCCATCCGCTTAGAAATCAAAACCGACCAAATCCGAGGACCCATCCCATTCAGATTTAACCCGACTTGGATCCAAGACAAAGACATTCTCCCGCTTGTTTCCAAAACTTGGACCAGCATTATTAAAGGCTCAGCTTTTTATGTCTGGGAAGAGAAACTAAGGAGGCTAAAGATAGCTCTAAAATTTTGGGCAAAGGGCCAACCAAATCCAATCACCTCGCGCATAGAATCCCAAAGGCAACTCGAGAACCTTCAGCTGGAAATGGAAAACAAAGAGGTCACGCAAGAAGTTCTGCAACAAGAGGACTGCCTTCAAAGACAATGGCATAGAGCCTGCAGAGAGGAAGAAAGCTACTGGAGGCAAAAATCTAGAAGCCTTTGGCTGAAAGAAGGATATAAAAATACAAGCTACTTCCACAAGCAGGTGGAGGCAAGGAATCACTATAAAGCAGTGACAGGAATTCAGGTTCAAAAGGAAACAATTGCAGATCCAGAAGGTATAAAACAAGCAACCTTTGAAGCCTTTGAGGTGCTCTATTCAAAACCGCAAGGGACAGAAATAGACCCTCAGACGTACCCTCTCTTCATTATTCCAAGCCTCATTAAGGAGGATATCAACACCAAGCTAACTAAGGAAGTATCGCAGCATGAAATAAAGGAGGCTCTGGACCAAATGAACCCAGATAAGGCCCCCAGCCTGGATGGTTTCACTGCCAGATTCTATCAACAGTGTTGGGAAATAATTAAAATGGATCTCACCAAGATGATCAAGAAATCACAACAGAGCAGCAAGTTGGGCAGGAGCACCAATTCAGCCTTCCTGGTGCTCATCTCGAAAGAGAAAGGAGCAGTCTCCTTCAATCGTTTCAGGACAATATTCCTGTGCAACACAAGCTACAAAATTCTCACCAAATTTATAGCCAACAAACTCAAAACAATCCTCCCTCTCATCGTCCCAGAAAACCAAGGAGGCTTCATCAAAGGTAGGCACATTGCCAACAACATCATCCTAGTTCAAGAGGCCCTACATTCAAGTGTTCGTAGGAAAGAGAAAGGTATGATAATTAAACTAGATCTCTCCAATGCCTTTGATAGAGTTAGACATAAGTTTTTATTTGAAGTAATGAGAAAGTTTGGTTTTGACCCGTCCTTTGTAAATTGGATAAAATCTTGTATTGGATCACCATGGATAGCCCCGATGGTGAATGGGAAAGTAACAAAGTTCTTCCAAGCCTCCAGGGGCTTAAGGCAAGGGTGCCCCCTTTCACCCCTACTCTATGCAATCCAAGCCTCAGTTCTAAGCTATCAGCTGGAAAATTCCCAAGTCCAAAATAACCTCCAGGGACTAAGAATCGTGCAAGGGGTGAAAGATATAAATCATGCGCAATTTGCGGATGATACGCTGTTTTGGGGAGGGGCAAGCCCTATAATAGCAAAGAAGTTTAAAGAAGAGTTGGAAGCTTACGTTGCAGTCTCAAGAACTGAAATAAGCCAAACCAAAAGCAAAATTTATGGATGGAATATTATGCCAAATGAAATGTTGGGAATTACAAGAGTTCTGGGGATGGAAGGGCACACCAACTGGGAGGCCTTCAAATACCTGGGAATTCCCATATTCAAATCTTCCCCAAGAGCTTCTCATTGGAACCATCTGATAGACAACCTAAAAAACAAAATTTCCTCCTGGGGGGCGAACTGGTTAAATCTAGCAGGGAAAGTTGTCCTGATTAAAGCCGTGTTGACCAGCATACCCATCTATCAGAGCTCGTTGCTTTTATCCCCTGCCTCCGTCATTCAAAAAATCGAAGCACTCCAAAGACGCTTTTTGTGGGAAGGAGGAAAACAGTCAAGAAGGAAAGTGCATCTAATAAACTGGGAAAAAACCTCAAAACCTTTCTTGGAAGGTGGCCTTAACTTCAAAAAAACCCAAGTTCAAAACCTGGCTTTGGGGGCAAAGTTGCTTTGGATGATGGTCACTGGCAAACCAACTTGGAGCAAACTGGCACTTTGGAAAAAATATTTTAGGCGGCCTAGGGACCGATGCTTAGATCTCCCATGTAGGGAATCAAAAGGTTCCCCTAACTTCACCCTCTACAAAAAGGCATTGCCCCACTTCAGCCCTCACCTCACTTGGGAGCCAAGAAATGGAAAGAAAATCAAAATTTGGCAAGACTCAATCATGGGAGACCCCCCCCCCCCCTAGGGNTGGGAGACCCCCCCCCCCCTAGGGCTGAGACGGGATCTACTTCGTCTCAAGGATTGGATGGAAAGCCAAAACATAATTACTCTCTTTGACATCTCAATTTGGGGGGAGGACAAGTTCATGACCTTGCAGGGGTGGGGAGTGCTCAACAGACCCCCTGATCTTGAAAGGGAATGGTGCACCCTACAACTCTGTCTTCAAGGGAAAGCCCCTCTTAAAAAAAAAGGAAAGGACGAAAGAGGCTGGGGAGGGAATGCCAAGGACTACACCACAGCAGAAGGCTACCACCTCTTCACAAATGTCCCCAACGTCCTGCCTAATCCAACCATCTGGAGAGCAATCTGGCAGTCCAAGTCCATCCCAAAAATTGACTTATTCATCTGGACCCTAGCACATAACAGCATCCAAACAGGGGAAAATCTTAAAAGACGTGGTTAAGAAGGCCCCTACAGGGGTCCCTTATGGCTACATGCTAAAGAAACTACAGACCACCTCCTTCTCAACTGTGATTTCTCCAAAGAAGTCTGGAAGCTAGCAACAGAAACTCAAAGTGCCTTTAGCCTCCCTCCAGACACAAGAAGTCTTCTCCACCAATGGGACTCCTATTACCCTTTCAATTCTAAAAAAAGAAGCCAAGCCTTTGCTCTATGGAAAGTTCTCCCAAAGATCATCCTGTGGAACTTATGGCTGGAAAGGAACAACAGAATCTCCAGGGACAGCAAAAGGAGCACAGCCCTCGTCATGACCAAAATTCAAGCACTCTTTGGTGAAACTGCACCTTACTTATTCCAATCAAAAAATAGCCAAACGTTGAAAGCACCAGAGGAACTATGGTTGAGTCAGTTCAAAATCCAATGTCACATGGGCATAAAGGCTAGCATCCCAATCAAAGAGGAATGGGAAATCAGGAAAGACAAACAGGAATTCGCCAATTGGAAAACAAGGAGAAAAACCCATATCCTGTCCTTTGACGGGGCTTCGAAAGGAAACCTGGGTCAAGCCAGAGGAGGAGGGATAATTGAAAATCCCCTTGAAGCAACAACAATAAACTTCACCCTGGGTTTAGGAATCGAATCCAACAACAGAGAAGAGGCCTTGGCTCTCTGGCAAGGGCTAATTCAAGCAAAAAGACACAGGATCCAGGATCTGGTTATAATTGGTGACTCTAGAGTGATAATACAAGCATTAATTCTTCATTCTAAAACCCACAGCGCGAGTCTCGACAAACTTTTGGACAAGATTCATCTCCTGTTAAGGAACTTCAAATCTTATAAGTTATACCATGTGTTAAGGGAGCTAAATGGGAAAGCGGACGCGGAAGCTAACAAAGGCACACTCTTGGCGTCGAGAATTCTGAAGGTGAACAAAACGTTTTCCAGCATGGCACTACCTTGAAACATGATAGTCGCCCTCCTAATTTAAAAAAAAAAGAAAGTTGATTCAGTAGACAGGGAAATCGGGGAGATCGCTCAGGTTAAGTCGCGTCAGAACAAGCTATTGGGTGAGGGGGACAAAGCACAGTACCATGAGAAAGCGAGTTTCAGACATGGTGGAGACAGGGAATCAGCTCACCCATACCTCAAGGATTTAGAAAATCAAATGGAAATCATGAGTATGGAATAAGGAGGGAATAAACTGAGGACGCCCCCTCAGTCTCATCCCATTCCAACGCAGCGATTTCTTGAGTATTCTCCAGTGAAGTATCAGGGCGCAGGTAAAAGGGGAAGATGACTAGGAATGGATTCAAGCTCGGACAGCAAGCCAAGCACTGAGGAAAGGCTCAAAGCGGTGGACAAAACGCTGGAAAATCTAAAGCAGCTGCTTCAATTCCAGTTGGATTTCCTCGAAAGCTTGGATTCAAAAGAAGGAAGGCATATGGAGAAGTTAGAAGAGGACATCACCACTACCAAAATCAGGTTTACAGAGGAGCTGAGAAAACTACACAGGGAACTCAAGAACCCCCAGCAGGAATTTGAGGAACGAATCGACCAGCTGGAGGCAAAAATGGCTCAACTCAATAGTGATTGGAAGCAAGATCCCAAAAACTAAACTAGTCATTTATCAAGAAAGTGGGGCCTTCCATTCTTTAGCAAGTTTGGTGTTTTGTATAGAAGCCAATGCTGTAAATAACTCTGTATCTGGTTAAGGTTATGATAGAATCTTAGTTAAAGATTATAGTCTGATGCTATAGGATTAGGAGGATACTCCAGGAAGGCAGGCACGTGGACAAGCGAGGCCTTTTTTGTAATCGAATCAGTGGCTAGTCGACCCTTTTCTATATAATATCACTAACCGTTTTTGTCAAAAAAAACAGTAAGGAAATTTTCATCATTGGATTTAATTCCAAAGAATGTTGATTGAGATACTCCTTGCAGTCCCATGAAATATGGCCTTGAGCCAAGGATAAAAACCATTCTTCTTTGGACATGAACATGGATGCAAAAAACCATGTTCCACATGCAAAAATGGAGAGTTTTCCTTGCATCTTTAGAGCATAACATATCGAGATACATTTGTTTATTGCAATATGGATAGGCCACAAACTAGTGAATTTACCTATCAAGGCATGTTCCTCAAGGATGGACACTTTTTGTTGGGGTTCCAAAATCTATATAGAAAAGGTTGGGATCAATGCCTTCTTCACAAAAAAACTTGTAAGGGGAAACTCAACGGGCTTGAGTGAGGCCACTAGCAGGTATTCATGAGATGGATCTAGATCTAATGGTATGGATATATCTGTGAGGTGGGTACCATGAGAAAAAATGCCCAGTGCTAAAAATTATGAGTAATTTCAAAGAAAGACATCATGAGAAGGAGAAGATACTTTAGATCAACGTGGTGGCTATGGAGAAATCCTTAGACACGCAGACTTTGAATGAAACTAGATGGAAACATTCCTACTTGATTTTTTGAATTGTTAGTTATCATGTCATTAGAGGGGGTCTAACCAAGATAAAAAAAATTGGTTGTAATCAAAAGAATTAGTGTATGTTCTTAAAAAAGGCAAGGGGGTGATATTTGATCCACTAATGTGTGCGCAACTAGTGTAAGAAATCCTCACACATTCGACTACTACCTACGAGTGCTCCATTGTAAACGTCAAGGGATGGGCACCCTTATAGGAATTGAACCTTGGTCACTCATGAAATACTTATCATTCCTCATGAATGGATTCAACTCCTTCGGGATTCAAAAATGTGTACTTATGTCAAAAGTTCCCTATTTTATTCTTTCAAAAATAGAAATAAATGTGTTAACATAAAAGTTGTATATCTATACAAGATATTTCTAACATTCCAAAGAGTGCAAAAAATGGAGGTTGGGGTAAAAAGTTAAGGTCGATGTTCAAAATATTCATTTTTAAGCCCTAGACAAAGCCCCATGTTATGTATAAAACCCCTTATTAATCCCCTAGATATTGAATTATCACATTTCTAGTGTTATATTAGTTGGTCAACTAAAACCCTTAATTGTACTCTTTCATTATAATTGTACCCTTTGTCATGGTCTTATTTACATCTCATTGTCTACTTTAGTTTACATGTAATTTATTTTTAGCTTGCTCACTCTTAGTCCCTTTTTTTATTGCCATAGTATAAATGTTCTATGAAATGACTCTTTTCTGGCGATATTTTCCAGGGACATTTGCCTGAAATCCGGTGAGAAATCGTTAGATCCGCATATTTGAGTGATTATTTTTGTATAATCCGAGTGCCCAATGGGTTTTTCAGCATGTTGTATCCATTTATGCATTCAAAAATGGATTTTAAACAACAACAAATATTGATTTCATGCAAATTTATATCGTCGGGTTCCGGCAAAAAAATCCATTTCGTAGAACAGTTAGAAAACACCTTTTTTATTAGTCTTTGCCTCCTCCAGGGACTATAGTTTTCATCTTGTGGTCAAAATCCTTTGACCATCTATTACTTCACCCAATTTTGCAACATTTTTCCAAATTTTTGTAGAAATACGATATTAATTTGATTTATTTTGAAAAACAAATTTATTTTCATATTTATCAAATTTGAAAATGAAATATCAAATTTTTCATTAGTTTGATCACATATGATTTGACTTAAATCCCCCAAGTATGAAACTTGTTTTTCCCTGATTTTCATAATTAAGTAATCATTCAAAAAAAACAAGTGTCTTATTGGTCACTATGGGATGTTATGACCATCTTTGCAATGGTGGCTTTGACAATGGTGTAATTGAGACTGACATTGTTGCACTGAAGTTGACGCAAGGGTGGGTTTGTCATGAAAACTTGCTTGAGTTACCGCCATGCTCTACCAACAATGATGGTCTGTCTCAAACACCATGCTCCAAACAACACTAGTATTTTCCTACAATTCTACGTCACAGAAGAAATGCAATACTTTGAGACATGAAAATGGAAAAACCTAGAATGTTAACAAAGATTCCAGGTTGGAAGAGAGCAAGATTATATCATCCAATTGTGTAAGGTAATTCCTGACGAGAAGAAAAGAACAAACAAAAAGGGACTTACTTGAATCCAACCTGGGACCTTCGCACAGGGAAGAGAAAGGGATTGTCTGTTACTTCACCCAATTTCGCAACATTTTTCCAAAGTTTTGTAAAAATACAATATTAATTTGATTTATTTTCAAAAACAAATTTATTTTCATATTTATCAATTTTTTCATTGGCTTGATCACATATGATTTGACTTAAATCCCCTAAGTATGCAATTTATTTTTCTCTAATTTTTAGAAATAAGTAATCATTTAAAAAAACGAATGTCGTATTCGTCACTATGGGAGGTTCTAACAATATTTTCAATGAAGGCCCTCTAACAATGGTGTAATTGAGACTGACATTGTTGTAGTGCAATGGAGGCAAGGGTGGGTATGTCATGCAAACTTGTTTGAGCTACCACCATGCTCCACTAACAATGATGGTATGTCTCAAACACCATGCTCCAAACGACACTGATATTTTCCTGCAAGCCTACATCACAGAAGAAATGTAATAGTTTGAGACATAAATGAAACCCAATGCCTTGAGATTTTGTTTTTTCAAAATCCAACCACCCTGGCTAGAAGAGGTACGTTATTTTTCTTCCAATTGAAGTTGAATTGCTAAACTGTCTAGCTTATCTGCTTTATTCGCCATCTTGTAAGTTAAAAGTGGGTCTAATATCTCTTTGTCCTCCTCATTTCCCCATCCTTTGCTTCAAGGCCTACATTCATAGACTTTTATGGTCATTTTATTAAATCAAACAACACCGTACAATACCATTCTAACATTTTCTAAATCTTGCTTTTGTAACAGAACTAACCAAGTAATCAGAACCACGCCCTAAGTAGACCTTGGTTCCAGGTATTTTTAATTAGGTATGCGCATTCAAGGATCCAAATTTCTTGTGACTCAAGGACTAACTATTAGCGGTGCAAATACAAAATACCCACAAGTGATCATTATTGGTGCAAATATAAAATGCCTACAAGTGATTGTTAGTTGTGCAAATAAAAATCCCACTACAAATGACTGTTAGTGGTACAAATTTAAATTAAAATATTAAAAATTAAATTACAAATCATCTCTCCTAATCCAACATAAGTGCATTTCAATTTAAATGAACAAGGTGTTAGAATATAAGTGGATGTCCTCGTTTTACCATTGAAAATACCCTTGACACCCAACCATAGGCCGAAGCCACCCTCCGAGCACCTTAACCTTGACAGAGAATCACTCTAGAAGCAAACCCTAGGCTAGATAGCCAAACAAAGGGTAGCACACATTTCCCCAAGGATAGCACACCAATAAGAGTTGATTAGATATTTCAAACCCTATCCAAGAGATAGTCCAAGTGTAACTGCTAGCTGCAGCAGTTGCAACGACAGCTCTCCTTCAAACCTGCGCAGAAACTGGGCAACTGGCGCAGTGGGCACAAGTGCTGCTCTGCAATTCTGAGACTGCCTGCCAGAATGAGAACTGGCCTCCTGTATTTATACTAATTCTGGCTAACTGCCTGGGCCGACTTCTCATGTTGGGTATCTATCTGTTCAGTACATATTATTATTTCTGGCTGACTTCTTCTCTTGGAGGCTAATAACCTAATATAAATTATCTTCTTGAGCCTACAAGTCTTCTAGGGTTATTAGCCAACTCATTAGGGTTTCTTCTTGCTTCCCGGAGTATTCTATCCTTTTCAGGTTTACACGTGGAGGTAAATACCTCCCGTAGCTACCATAATATCAACACTCCCTCCTAGCTAGGGAGGTATTACAGGTAATGGTCTTAAGCACAAAACATACCATTCACCTGATAGCATCAACATAGTTATATAGACTATATCATGAGCACCATCATCATCATCAGCTGCATCATCTCTCGAAACCATACTCTATCTTAGTAATCAAACATGATGCTCACTCCACAGAGTGATACAAGATCCATTCTTCTAATCTAGAAGAGTAAATGTTCTGCACCATTTTCTGTCTGGAAAATCTATGTTCATCATTCATCTGGCTGATAATTATTTCCAATAAACTATTGATAATCTTCAAGGCAATCAGAACAAAATAGAACACAACTATGTCTATCCATAGTAGTACATAACTACAATCCAGTGGTACACTACCACACCAAGTAACACACAAGTACTTGATCAGAAACGTATAGTCACGAACAATGGAACACATCCACCACAGTAGTATACATCTACTGTCATATAGTCTTCATAACAATCATTTGATATCAACCTACACAGAAAAAATGTTATGATATAAATTGAATCATCTGGGCCAATCTTTTACTCACATCTGTGATATCTGAAAGAATATTCGCGCTCAAAGTAGAACAATGAGATATCTGGACTATTCTTCTCAAGCAAGGAATA
>JASDQU010507053.1:9011-19410 GCA_032191745.1 Picea mariana
TCCATTCCCTCGTCTTCTTAATCTCTTCCTTGCTTCACTCCCTATGCATAGTTTTGGCCCTCATCTCATTTGTTCACTCTCTGTTTTGGTGACGTCATGAACACAATTTTATTGGCACATTAAGGCTTTAAATTCTTTGAATATTCATTGATTATTGTGACCTAATTTTGTTTCTCAGTCCAATCTCATACTACTAGTCTACAAAACCAAAACTTTTGAATTCACACTATTATAAGCGCTATGCCCTATGGAATCACCATGTGTTGACCTCCATTTTGGTGAATAGAGAAAAGCTAACAAAATGTTGCTAGCTACCACTACATTTAAATGTTTGCCTAAAGATTAAAATCCTAAACCAATTCTATTTCCCTAAGTCACCCAACACCTATCCTATGTCGAGGTATCTTAACTTGATTGAGGTTGATCATGGTTACCAGTTAGGGTATTTTTAAGTCTTATGAAATAAAATTTGATTTCTAGATGCTTTTATAACAATGAACAAAGGGCAAGATTGTGTTTCGATACATGTGATGTTGTAGGTGTTGTGGGTTGACGAAATGAGAAGAGCAAGGTCAGGGCAGAGATATACATGGTGCTTAAAAAGGTACATGCAAAATTGACACAATTTATTGACTAGGCCTTATCAACAATGAAATGGCACATGCACATGGCAAAGTGAACAAGATGCCAAGCCAAGGACTCCATGTGTATTCTTTGTAGAAAAATCTTAACGCTACCAATGTTTGTTTTTCCATTATGATTGTGGAATCCCACCCTTGAGAAGAGTATTATGATAACACTCACCCCTCAAGCAAACAAATTACATCATTAATTCACTCAAAAATAACACCATGACCAATTCATAAAATGCTATTAATTTGTCTTTCAGTGATAATCTACTCTTAACAAGCATTCAAAATAGTGTTTTTGTCACTTTCTCTTGGATTGCCCCTACATATACTCATATTAGATCTCAATTTAAAAATATCTTCCACATTACCAATCTTCCTAACCTCCTAAGTCATCAAAACTATGGTGATCTTGAAACGCTTCTCTCAATGTTTTTGAACATAAAAATACAATTTTAAAAAAACTGAAATAATCTCTTCCTTTCTTTCTTTTGTATGTAGTATTCAAACCATGCTGATATAAATTCTTGCCCAACGATAACACCTCTTGCCCAAACCCCAACGCCTTGACAAAGTCCAAGCCCGATCTCCGTGTGAAGAGTTTATCGTCGAATAAATTATGGACCGTCCCCTTGACGAAGTCCAACCACGATTTCCATGTGAAGGAGTCATCGAAAAAGAATGGACCATCCTTGAAAAGTCCATGCCCGATTTCCATTTGCAAATTCCAAGCCCGATTTCCATTTGCAAATTCCAAGCCCGATCTCCATGTCAAGGAGTTCCCCATCTAATAAATTCGATACTTTGGGAATTACGGGGCGACCTGCAAGCGAGTGATCTGATTAGGAATGAACGAAGATCGATCCGGCACAAAATCGGTGATGGGACAAAATAGCCAATATCTCTGTTGAAAGTGTCAATGTTTCAGTGAGATATGGGCAGCAGACCTAATGTCCAAGCTATTCATGGCTGGATCGCGTCAATGTGGAGAACAGTGCTGGGCGCCTGTTGAGGAGGGTGATTTATCTCTTACAAAGAAGAATCCCTCTCCCGTTCCTCCTTTCTTGGACATTCCTTGAATTTTGTTTTGGATCCCAAATCCCGGTCTCATTCTCTCACACAACTTCCAAGAAACCCACACCAATGCCAAACTATTTCTTAGAGTTTTCAACTCTGATATCCACCTATACTTCCCCACACGCCCGGTCTCTGAATTCTCTCATCAAGTGAGCTCCTGATGTCAGAATCCTATTTGTAGAAATACCCAATGCAAAATCATTAGTAGTTGTGTAGATCCCTCGGCAATTCTTCATTCTTCCATTGCTGCTGTCCTTATTTTGGTGGGTTGCGAGAAAATGTGCGGTATATTTGCCTACCTGAATTACTGTGTGCCCAGAGAGAGGAGATACATCCTTGAGCTTCTCTTCAATGGCCTGAGAAGGCTTGAATACAGAGGCTACGACTCTGCAGGAATTTCAATTGATTCTCGCCCAATAAATGAATCCAAGGATGGTGGATGCCAGTCCGGATTTTGCTCCCCTCTGGTGTTTCGTCAGGAGGGCAAGATTGACCAGCTGGTCAAGTCGGTCTATGAAGGTCACTATGAAAGTTTCTTTGAAAGCATAGCATAGAAAGTGTATTGATTTCAAGGGTTTTTGGTAGGATATTTTCTGTGAGAGACATGCTTTTTTATAGAGAAAATGCATCGATTTCAAAGGTATTCATGCAAAATATGTTGTGTGGGATTGGTTTTACTACTAGCCATCCAGTAAGGTCCCGATCAACCTGGTAAAGTCGTAATCAGCCTTTATCTAACAGATATAATCCTTTTCAGAGGTGCATCAATTTCCGAGTTGGGATTAACTGGGTTTTGTCAGGCATTTGGAATTTTCAGAAAATCTCCCAATTTCAGTTTATTTCATAGAAAGTATGATGTGCGTCAGATACAATTTGCTTGTTTTCTTATGCAGAGGCGGATGCAGCAGACTTGAATTTGGAGGAGTTATTCACAAACCATGTTGGGATTGCTCATACACGTTGGGCAACCCATGGAGCCCCTTCTCCTAGAAACGGCCATCCTCAGTCTTCTGGAAAGGAAAATGAATTTTTGGTTGTTCACAATGGTATCATTACCAATTACATGGTATGCACTATTTTTTTAATAAAAATAGTGGAACTTAGATATATAGCAAAAATCTTTTAAAATTTCGGTGTAGGTGACCTGCATCAGGGTGATTCAGTGTCTAGTTTGCCTGTGCGGGGTATGCTAGATGGATTCCATGGGAATTACACTAATGAACACCACTCTGCCAAGGAACCTCCCGTGCAGATTGATTAAGTTCATGTAATGTTATTTGGGGTAGAGGTAAATTATGGCTAGGTATCTTCATATATTGGTCTTTTTCAGAAATGGTTTCTTTGGCATATTCCAATAATATGGTATACCCATCTTTTAAATAACCTATGGGATGGCTAACAGAATGTATTCCCAAAAGTCTCCATGGAGGCTAATTGAATCTCATGAGTCGTATCTTATGCCCTTCTCCTTATCCTGTGATGTAATTATTTTACTATTTAGAGATTACCCATTGCAAATTCCAAAAGTACACTAGAGTATGAGGAAACCAACAGAACTTTTAGGGCCTTTTATGTTTCGTATTATTGATTCTACATTTCATATTGCTGCTTTCTTTTGACATCTATAGTGGAAACTATAAGCTGTACTGGGAGATCCCCTTTGCAGTACTGCATATGCAAGAGTCCCTGAAAGGTTCCAGGAAGTTAGAAAGTAGAGTCCATAGAAAGGACTTGGAARGGTTTTGTTTTAGTTCTGCAGTGCATGGGACAGAGCAAACTGATTGTGAGATCTGAAAGTCTCCCTAAACTAAAGGGATTTAACTGATATTCTAATTTCTACCTTGACCGAGTCATGTATCCTTCCTTCATAAGCYGACTGTTTGCATCATTACTGCACTRTGTTTTATTTCACTGAAAGATCTAAGTCTGCTTGTTTCAGCTTCCCAATACATAGGTTTGAAATTTTTATTTTGATCTTCGAATTCCTATATGTATGTTAACTTATCAAGCCATTTAATGTTTATAWTATTTTTTGTAAATGGTATATCTTACACTAAAATATTATCGTGGTAATACTTAAGTAAAAGAAGTGATCCTTGTTTGTTTTACATAAACATGTAGTGGTAGCCTCTGTTTACAGAGGATGCCAACAAAGTTTTGTTAATGTTGGAGCTGATGATGTAGACAGATATTAAGTGTGACTACACTGCTTGGTGTTAAATCAACTGTATCATGCTCAGTTTGGTTTTCATATTCAAAACTCCACTGATACTGTTTTTACTGTGGTTGTCAGGTTCTGAAGGAGACTCTAATTCGACATGGTTTTGAGTTTGAGTCCGATACTGATACCGAAGTTATACCAAAGTTGGCAAAGTTCGTTTTTGACAGGCTGTCAGAACAAAAGATGAATGATGGAGAAGGTGAATGCTCTTGATTTAGAAAAGAATGATCTGTCTTTGATTAGAAGCATATCCTTGCAATGCATTTCATTGATGAGGAGAACAACTGTCTTTTACCCTGATTATCGATATATTATTTCTTCTTCATGACAGGGGTATTATCAGCATATTGTTTCTCTTTTTTATTTCAACACCTGTCTATATGAGTTTTGTGTGCATTAATTGGATTCTAATTTCTGAGTATCTAAATTTCAGCAGGTAGTGAGAATGTTCCCTTTAGCCAAGTTGTTATGGAGGTTATGAGGCAGCTTGAAGGAGCATATGCTCTTATTTTCAAGAGTCCACACTACCCTAATGAGTTGGTTGCATGTAAACGWGGCAGTCCATTGCTGCTTGGCATTAAGGTCAGCGCTTTGCACCATAGACTTATGCTTTTTCAACTTAGAAAACAAGCAATACTTTTAATGCAGAGCTTATTCTATAGAAAATAAACAGTGCTTTTTACTGATCAGTATGATCACAACCTTCTTATTATATATATATATATATACTTACAGGAATTGGCAGAAGATGGGAAAGGTGGAGCTGCTTTTCACGACGGAAAAGTTAGACTGAAAAWGGAGAATGGAAAGCCCAAAGAATTGTTCTTTGCAAGTGATGSCAATGCATTAATTGAACATACAAGAGAAGTGTTGGTCCTTGAGGATAATGAAGTTGCTCATGTTAAGGTATGTATTCTGTTTTGTAGAAGTACATTCTTGTGATTCCTTTCTCTTTGAAATTTTATCCAAGGCTAAAGGCACTGCTTTTCAAGACCACAAGATCAGATTACTGGAAGATGGAACAAAATATTCTTTCCTAAATGAAAATGACATGTCTTCCATTTGATTTTTTTTTCGAGTATCAATTTTACACTTAGAGACCTTTACACAGGAAAAATGTGCTTTCATTTGTCAAAAGATACAATGAGTCGATGAATTACCACACATGAATCACACGCACCTGCAATTGTTTTATATGCTTTTGATAGGATGGGAACGTGTCCGTATTCAAGTTTGATTTCGACAAAGCAAAGAAAACTGGGGGTTTGCCACGTCCTGCTGCAGTTCAACGTGCTTTATCTATCTTGGAGATGGAAGTTGAACAAATAAAAAAGGGAAATTATGAGCATTTCATGCAAAAAGAGATTCATGAACAGCCTGAATCTTTAACTACAACAATGAGAGGAAGGCTTATTAGAGGAGGGGACAGCAAGTTAAAGGGTGTTCTTTTAGGTGGCCTTAAGGATCATTTGTGGACAATTAGGCGGTGCAGGAGAATTATTTTCATTGGTTGTGGTACAAGCTATAATGCTGCCCTGGCAGCTAGATCGATTGTTGAGGAGCTTTCAGGTAAGCTTAAATGTAATTATGGTATTGAGCAATTCAGAGGGAATGTTTTGTAGGTATAAGGGAGATTCCATTGCAAGATTTTACATAGTAATGGTTTGTGCATTGCTTTCTGCATGAAGGTGTCCCTGTGACAATGGAACTTGCAAGTGATTTACTAGATAGACAAGGACCAATATACAGAGAAGACACAACCGTATTTGTCAGTCAGTCAGGAGAAACAGCAGATACTCTGCTTGCGTTAGAATATGCTTTGAGAAAAGGAGCATTGTGTGTTGGAATTACAAATACTGTAGGTAGTGCAATAGCAAGGAAAACACACTGTGGTATTCATATCAATGCCGGGTGTGAGATTGGTGTTGCTAGTACCAAGGTAATATGCTTTCCCTTCCTCAGTGTTTCTCTTGATTCTTCTTTCCATTTTAATCCCGGTTTCAAGTTTTTCATCATACTAGGGGAATTTTATGTTTATGATTGCAGGCATATACAAGTCAGATTGCAGTAATGGCTATGTTGGCCCTGGCTGTTGGCGAGGACTCAATTTCCGGTCAATCACGTAGAGAGGCAATTTTAGATGGCCTTTTTGACTTGCCTAGTAAGTTTAGTATAAAAATTACAAATGATGGGATAAGTAGTAGACACGTGTACTTCACTTCCATTGTCATGTGTCCGTTAAACTGTGACTGTATAACTGAGATGCCTTTTATTTGCTTGTGGGTTTTGATGGTAGACAAAGTCAGAGAGGTATTGAAGCTGGATGGCGAAATCAAGGAGCTTGCAAAGCTCTTGATGGGTGAGCAGTCACTACTAATGTTTGGTCGAGGATACAACTATGCCACAGCATTGGAAGGTGCCTTGAAAGTCAAAGAAGTAGCACTTATGCACAGTGAAGGAATTCTTGCAGGTGAAATGAAGCATGGCCCTCTAGCACTCGTTGATGAGACACTTCCAATAATTGTCATTGCAACACATGATAATTGTTTCAGGTAATGCCTAAACACCATATATGGTCTTCTGGATAATTAGATGTCATAAACTGGTTCATCATAATGTTAACGTCGGTTTATAGTAAATCCTGTTGAAATTTTTCATATTTAAACAGCAAGCAACAATCAGTAATTCAACAACTTCAAGCACGTAGAGGGCGCTTGATAGTGATGTGCTCAAAGGGAGAGGCATCCTTGGTATGCCCAAATGGTGGTTGTCGTGTTATTGAAGTTCCTCAAGTACAGGATTGTCTTCAGCCTATCATTAACATCGTACCATTGCAGGTATGTTCATCTGCTTGTAGCCAGAGTTCATAATTTTACTTGCAGATGCAGGCCTTGTAGATAAACTGTATTGTTGAAATGAGTTGTATTTCTCTGTTGGTTTTCAGTATATCTGGAATAATTAGCTATGTAATATTGCTATTTGATGCTATTTTTTTGTATGTTGGGCAGCTTCTAGCATATCATCTCACTGTTCTTCGGGGTTATGATGTCGATCAACCTCGAAACCTTGCAAAGAGTGTCACAACTGAATAAAGAGCTGGGCACAGTTGTTATGGTTCAAAGTCAATCACATTTAAAGAAGAATGAAAGAGAATTTTTTCCTTTTCTCTTCCTTGGTGTTGAATTGTTGTATGTAACATTTTAATATCTGCATAAATGATACAAGAACCAGACTCAGACAGACAGGACTGTGGGTCCTGTTTATTTTTTGGTTGGCCATTCAGGTCAGCACTTTCATATTTGTTTTTCCAGCTTCCCTTGGAAATTTTGTAATTGATGGGAGGGAGGCATTATAGCCATACTCTGATTCAATTCGTTTGTAATTTAATTTTGAAACATTTATATTTTTATAGCATTGGAGACACCTCAGGAACATGGCCATTTGTAACTACATGTTTTATTTAATTTTGGATTGAAAAATATAATTCTTTTCCTCGGCTTATAAAATATGTTTGATTATGAAAATTTTAATAAGCCACATTGTCCTATTTTTAGGCCAATAAGCGTTTTTTAATGGGAAAAATTTAGCAGACAATGGTCTGGCTGATCTGGACCATTTATGTAATTTTGGTTAAACCACCCAAATCACTGTCCATCTATCTGTTGTTATTCATGTGCTTGCCAACTGCTCCTTTATATCAGTCACGTGCTTCCCAACTGCTCCTTTATATCAGTCACGTGCTTGCTATCTGCTCAAGAAATAATCTTTTTTGGTTATTATTTATTTATTTGCCACCTTACCTCAAATATGTACACCTGCAAACGGGACTAGATGAAAACAAAGAATTTCACCTTCGTCTATGTATTGATTTCCTCCAGGCAGCCAAACACATTCACAACCAGAATTAGATTCATATGGTCTAAAGGGGATCCTTTGTGAAAATCTCAGCGAAAGGGGTGCCATGAGTACAGGTTTATATGGTCTGAGTGCTCTCAAATTTAATGGAGGAGAAGAAAGCTATGGATATCTGTTTGGACACCATCAATATGGGACCAAAATCACGATATGGGGATGGCAGAGGTTGGGTATGTGTTGTACAGGCATGTCATGAGGTATAGTCCCAACGATGCAAAATGGTTTAACAGAGATCGTTTTGTTCTCAGTGCAAGACATAGGTGTTTTTTCCAGTACGTCTGCATGCATCTTGCAAGATTTGAATTTGCTCAGGTAAGCCCTCCCCATGTAAATCCTTTTGAATTCATTGGGCCCTAAAATGGGCAAACAAAGTAAGAAAATAAGTTGCAATCATTTCCTGGATAGCGATGTGGTTTGGTTCTATCCATGTGAATTGAACTACTGATCCCTGATCTTGTCAGGTTATGGATACGGCCCTGCAATGTGGTTGGGTTGCAACCTTGCTTCCTGGGGCTACATATGTATTCCCTTCCTGATTTCAAACGTACATGCAGCTCTGCCATTTTTGCCTCAGTGGCCCATCTACTCTGTGACTGTTGGTTATTTGTTGAAACTCATAGCTTTTAATAGATGTCTATATGTATAATCTATTCTACTAGACACTGAATAAAGGAATGTTAGATGCAAGCTGTGGATGAAAAAACCCTGCGGGTTATGTATAATCCTGAACTAATTACTTATTTGAGGCCTTCTCACTTCCCATAATGATGTGGTCCAGAAGGGTGTGAAGCTGTGAAGCCCTACAGCTCTATTAAATCCACACCTTTAGATTGAACCATTAACTTTTAAGGATGACCATCATGGAAGGGGCATTTATCTCAGTAGTAGAGCAACTCCCCGGTGAGGGGCATGCCCTGGGTTTGATTCCTAGCTTGTATAAATTTCAAGTTAGTAATGAAGTCAGGTTGGTTGGAGGTGATTAGTAGGCCTAACCAAAGCCTGCCTTGAAGGTAACATGTTGGAGGTACAAATCCACACCTTTAAATTGAACCAGCAAGGTTGCCAATCAAGTAATGGACATCTAGCTCAGTGGTAGATTTAGTCCACCAGTTGGGGCAGCTCCTGGGTTTGATTATTAGCCTGAAGCACAGGGGTGGTGGTACAACTTCAGATTGAGCCATTAAGGATGCCCATCATGTAAAGGGCATCTAGCTCAGCAGTAGAGCAAATCACCACCGAGGGCAGGTCCTCGATTTGATTCCTATTTTCAGCAGACCTGATTATAACAGGGGCAGTGGAGAATCCGGGAGTGTGGTTTCTATTTATCTAGGGAACTTGTAGAGGTGTGCCAATTAGTTAACCAAAGGGCCAGCTATACTGGGTGGACTTGAGAAGGGGTTGACATCTTCTGTGTAAGCATGTTGTTTCCTGCATATTGGTAGAGCAGACAGCAGAGAAAATGTGAATCTGGTAGTTTATGTGAGTTTTTCATATAGTGCAGGCAAGGATTAATTGTTTATATGGAGTGAATTTATGCTTTGGGTGGATACCAAGAAAAATTTTCAGATACTGGTTTTTACATATTGGCTGGGCAGTTCATCTCTAACAGCTACGCCATGAGAACGGTTGTTTGCATTGATGGGTTTTGTCACTAATCTCAGATTATATCTTGCCGATGGCACTGATACTTGTACAGCTATTACAAAAACAGACCAAGAAGAAGAATTTGTTCATTCCTAACAGAGCTTCACCTTCATTCTCTCAAAATGAACCTTCTAAAACTCAAACGAGCGTGCCAAAGCTCATGGCAATGGTGGCACCTCTAACATCATTGAGGATTTCACAGCATTGTCTGAGCAGAACCGATTGAAAGAGTGTATGGGTATTTTACACTGCCAAGGCAATAGAACCAGACCTCTGCAGCAATGCTTCTCTGTGAGAAGACTATTCAAATGAAAACCATGGCAGGAGGAAAATAGTCCATGCCCATGTGATAGAAGCAAGATGTAAGTCGGATAACCTCTAAGTTCTTGGAAACCAAGCTTGTGATCATGTATGCCTTAGAAATGAGCATGCATGGCTATGGCAAGGAGGCCCAACAAATTTCTAACAAATGTTGTATTCTGATTCAAAGCCAAACTCTCACTTTCATAGGTTTTCTGTTTGCATGCTGTATGCAGGCCTAGTGGAGGACCGCTGGAAATGCTTTCATAATAGGAGTGAAGAGTCGAGACTATCAAGTCACCCCTTCATTGAAATACTATAGCTACATGGTTGATCTTCTTGGTTGTGTTGGGCGTCTTGATGAAGCAGAAGGCGTTATCAAGAAATGCCAATAAGACCTGATGTTGATGTGTGGCCATCCTTGCTCGGTGCCTGGAGAATATATCTCACATAGATACAGGAGAACGTGTGACAACATTTTTTGAATTGGATCCTAAAACTTCTGCACATTATGCACAATTGTCAGTGTGGAAGCTGGCATGTGGGATGATGTAGAAAATGTAGTAAAAAGAATGGAAGGCAGAGGGATAAAAAATATGGCTGGATCCAGTTG
>JASDQU010507053.1:24101-41118 GCA_032191745.1 Picea mariana
TTGAACTCGTCTACTTAGCCATGAGCATGGAAATAAATAAGTCAAAATCCTTCATTCATTTCAACTTTATCCCTCAATTCCACTTAATTATGATGCACAAGCTATTGTCCTTCTCCTTGCAATAGTTTGATGAGAAATTGATGTACCTCGGGTTCCAACTAAAGCCAAACAATTATAGAATTAAAGATTGGAGCATGTTATAAGATAGATTGAAGGTAGGGATAACCCATTGATCTCAAAGATGGATATCTAGAGCAAGTCTTATTGTCTTGATTAAGAGCGTGTTATTTGTCATTCTTATCTATCAGTTCTCATTAGCATTCCCTTCGAAACATATACTCTCTAAAATCAAGCCGATCTACTTCTCTCATCTTTGGAAATAAAATAAAGAAGAGGAAGGGATACCATTAGTATCTTGGGAATCACTCTCCTAACCAAAGGGCCATGGAGGTTGGGGGATAAAGCACATTAGATAGTTTTCCACTGCCATTGTGGAAAAGGGAGCTTGGAAACTCATAGTAAATAATGGACTCTGGAAAGAGGTTCTTTACAACAAGTACACAACCCCAATGAGTTGGGAAATTTTGATTTCGAATCCAATCCAATCACACTAGGGTAGATCCAATTTTTGGAAAGCTATCATTCTTGTTGTGCATCTAATTACTAATCATCTGTGTTGGAAAATAAGTGATGACATAAGGGTAAATTTGGGTTTAGACAACTAGAAAGGATAGGTTTTAGGATATCACATGTTCTCTTAACTATTGAATGCCCTCCATAATCAGAAAACCATTGCACTTCAAGTTGGCCCTGTCTCAAGCTCTAGGTCATAGATCTGGCATACTACTTAGGAACTTGAACTACTAGGCATTGAACAAAAATAGTGGTCAAAGTTCATAGGAAACTCATTATATCAAGAATACATCTAAGAAGGGAAGATGACAATCTTCTATGGTGAGCAAATCCATTTATGAGTAAATGTAGTGTGAAAGTTGAATACAAAATCAGGGAAAATTTTAAGGGTCCATACATATCACAAAGTGTAGAAACCTTGGAGAATCTTACTAATTCTTAAAATGCCAACCGGGCCTGGAATTTGACGTCTTGGAGGACGTTCTTTTCATTTTAAGATGTATTTGACAGTTAGATACTAAATTTGCACGTCAACATTTACCAGTATGTAAAATATGAACTCGTCAAATCTACATTTCATTGGGTAAGGTATCCGTCATAATTTCTGGTAGGTACTTATCTTACTTAAGGTCTCTAAATTTACTCAAAGGTTAGATGTAAAATTTGGGCTCACTATTGATGGATTTCAATTTGCAACGAATTTGGTGGAAATGCTTTAGTTATGCTTCTATTTCCCCACCAAAACAAATAGTATTTCTTCTTTTGAAGTTCTAGAAGCAAGATCTATATAAAAAAAAATAGACACTCATGAATCTGCCAAAAACACAAAATGACAGGCATAAAAACCAAATAACCGTCACCAAATTTTCACTTGACAGGTAAAGTAAATTTGAAATTCCAGGCCTGATGCCAACCATAAAATGTTTGGTGATATTTTTGTAAAAGGATTCAAATAATTAATGATTTTATATAGTTTCTAGAAAATGTTTGGCAATTTTTAGAGGAAAATACTTTTATCTTATCGAATTTTGGTGAATAATTTTAGAAAGTCCCCGAGGTGTAGAACAGTCGGTGACGGAGTGTGTTGTTAAGCCACTCCGTGATGTTAAAGTCACCGGTTCGAAACCTGCGGGGACAAAAAATCCAACCATGTTAAGGGTTGGTGTGGCTCAGGCCGGGTGCGATCCCCAGGTGATTTTGACGGCTTAGATGCCCCTGAGTCGTGGTTTCTCAAGCCACAGGTTAATCGCAGGTCCTGCACAAATTAACAAACAAACAAAAAAAATAATAATTTTAGAAAAAAATGGAAATTGGAGAATATGTTTTTGGAAAAAAAACATGGAAAATTAGCCCATGGGCGAAATTTAGCCCCTAAAATTTCCCCTGTACAAAATTAAGCATCTCCCACCCCACTCTAACACCTACTAATGGTTAAGGACCAAACTATCGAAAGTCTCATCTCCTCATAAAGTTATTTTGTTTGCAAGGATGTATATTAAAGGAGTGCTTCCCACATGTGACACATTGCAAAAGGAAAGGCTGGCAGGGACCCAATAGATGCTCACTACGTGCGAAGAATATTAAGAATCCATATCTCATCTCTTAGTGCATTTCCATTTCTCTAAATAAGTTTGGGTTGTCTCATCTAAGCCCAATTTGTAATTGTAACCATGAGCAGGTGAAAATATGAATTCTATGCTCCACCAATGGATGACTACCTCATCCAATGCAAACCAAGGCTTGTCTTTGGAGGCAATGTGGTCAATCTAGTTAGCTATAAATGAATGGATATTTCAAAACATGATTAATGCATACCCCTACAAAATTTTGTACAAGCTCAAAGCTAGCAAAAAATAGTCCTTGGCTACAAAATCACCAAAGTCACTAAGAATCCTCTTGCACCCAAACTATGATCTCTCTTGTGCCATAGGAAATAATTTTGATGGAGCCTCACAAGAAAACCCAGGTATTAGTGGTGTAGGAGGATGGATTGTCCTTCCAAACATGGGCAAAATTATATTTAAATTAGGCCTCATTTGGGCCACAAACAATAGCATAGATTTATTAGTGGGAAACACCCTTCTTGACTTGGTTTGGGAATTTGGAATAAGGAATTGTGATATGTATGGTGACAAAAAAATCACCATAGATTGGATAAAGGGATCCGTGGACACTACAAGTATAATGCATTAAGTGAACTTGAGAGAAACTAGGGACTTTTGGAAATTTGGTTGTCATTGATGTCAAAGAAAGGGGGAGATTACTTAGGCCAAAGAGCAGATCAAGAAAACATCCATATTGTGAATCGAACTAGACTAAGGAAACATGGAACTGAAGGGTTTTAGAGTTGCATATGTGGGTGCATGCTTCTATATCAAAAATAGGTTTCATGAAGTCTAAGCATGTGCATTCAAAATATTTTCAATCACGGTTTAAAGCTGGACGAGATGACCCTGTTAAAGAGAAATGGAGGAACGTAATCGAGGAGGTGAAAAGTTTTGTGTCAAAGTGATCACAGTTTGTTGAATATCAACAACGCAATGGAAGTTCTGAGTATCAATGAACTTGGTAAGGGAGGTCTCAGGCCTGACTAACTAGATTGAAGAAAATAACGACAATTGTTATATCCCACATTCACAAGGAAAAATGATTTCAATGACTCTATATTGAAAAAGTGTTATCACATAGTTTGAATGTGAATGGAAGAGCTATGAAACCTTGCGCAAGGCATTAAATTTTATGTCGTGGGGCACAACAAACCAGATATCGAACCGAAGTGAGTGCACGATGAAAAGGTGCCCCGATGGGTTGATTGCCCAATGGTTGATGCTACATCAGTTAGTACATGCAAAAGGAGTCCACATGGATACTACATCATCTGCCATGTCATATCAGATACTAGATTGGGGAAAATAGTTGAGATGCAACATTAGAGGTTTTAGGGGCTTGATGGCCTAGTGCCCCAGTGATCCCTATGGGTTGGGGGATTGGTGGCCAGGTAGGTCGATGGTCCTGATGACTGGATGGTTGTAACACAAAACGACAAGGTTCCATACCATATCAGGTGAAGGTGCAATGTTGAAGTATCAAAGCTCGATGGGCTGGTGGCGATGCCATGTCAGTGCCACGACACCAACCACATCAATGTCACGATGACAATCATGTCGAAGCCACATCATATAACATATGTGGAAGGGGTCCACATGGAGGCCACACCAGACACAAAAGGAAAATGGTTGCCAGTGATCAATGTCACGTCATGTGCCACGTGTGGTTCCATGTGTCACGTTAATTAGTTTCACGAGTAGCACTGCAGTTAGCCCATGTGTCATGGGAATATTGGGCCACGCTTCTCGGATAGTATATCGACATATTGGATAGAAGAAGATTGGAGGAGCATTGCATGTGTTTGAAGCTCCTAGGGGCTCAGTGGGTCAGTGGATCGATGATCCTGGTGCCCAGTGTCCCGGTATACCGAATTAGGAGAGTAGTTGAAGGTGCAAAGTTAAAGGCCCGGGGGCTCGGTGGGCTGGTGACCTTGTTGATCCGGATTTAGGAGCGGAATGAACTGATTAACAGACTGGAT
Organism: Picea mariana; assembly: GCA_032191745.1. Lineage (NCBI taxonomy): Eukaryota > Viridiplantae > Streptophyta > Pinopsida > Pinales > Pinaceae > Picea > Picea mariana. The sequence goes on from JASDQU010507053.1 coordinate 28,321, forward strand.
ACAATAAACACAGATATAGGAAGAACAACACATATATCCAGTGAACAATATCCTCTATTGAATAAATGAAATAAGATGAAATTGTAAAACTGCAGAACTAAAACACTTGCTCGAATGGTGGTAGCTATCTTTGAGAAGAGATGTAGTTTCTATGCGCATCCGTCTGAGAAGAATGATTACAATGAGGCTCCAGAGACCTTTTTGATATTACTCATGAATGCCAAAACCCTAGACATCCAAAAACTTAACCCTAGGAAGTGAAACACCAAAAGTTATGTGGGCCCCTATGGTAAGTTGGTACCTCAACTTCCCAGGGTCATAAATTTTTCATACGACATTCGTTTTAGCCGTGTGATAGCCCATTGGAAAGATCTTTTAGAGAAATACACATTACGCTGTCAAACTCTGACTTCATCTATAGTTTGACTGTGGTGAGCCAAAAAAACACTTTTAAGGGCCCCAAAACGGCCATGGAAGTACAACGAGATGTGTTGACATGAAAACATACAAGATAAGCTAGTTGGATTAAGTGGGAGGCCACCAGTATCCACCTAGAATATGTGTGGGGCTTCAGACAACCCCGAAAGTGTAGAACCCACCATTACAAAGAAGTACAGAAGAACGTGTTGAACTAAAACTATTAAGAGGAGCCAATTGGAATAGGTGGGTGGCCACCAATATCCACCTGGATTAGTCCTCCCCCCTTAGGAAGCAAGGGTCTCCATTGCGTTGAGTTCCCCCATCAGATGAGGAAACTTCTGCTGAATTTGTCCCTAGGTGAGCCACTTTCCTTGGTGTAGGAGTTTCCCTGCCTTGAAAACTCGATAAAGTTGGATCCTTTGCTGGTGAGTGCCCTTGACTTGTGTGTCCACTATCTTATCAATGGATGCTTGTTCCATGCAGTCAGGGTTGAGCTCAAAGGCATTGCTACCCAAAACCTTGGTGATAGTGTAAGTCCCATAGTGAAGTGGGTGAAGCTTTTGATGGGGCCCTGTGAGACGCTCCTTCTGCAAATGTAACCAGACTTTGTCTCCAACCTGAAATTGGTGATGTACCCTGTGTTGATCATGGCGTTGCTTGTACTTAGCATTGGATTTCTGAAAAATATCATGGACCTGTTGGCGGATGTGCTAAATCCACTCAATGAATTTGGTGGCTTTGTCGGTCTCAAACTGAGCATGGGAAGAGTCTGTCAATGTGGTGGCAAGAGGTATTGCAACATCAATGGGACCCAAGGGTTGGAATCCCAGCCCCACCTGAAATGGGCTATGGTCGGTGGAGCTATGGAGAACCCTGTTGTAACTGTGTTGAACATAGGGGAGACTCTCATCCCATGTACGTGGATGCTTAGATTTGTACATGTGTAGGATGTGCACAATCATCCGATTGAAGACCTTTGTTTGGTCGTCTATTTGGGGGTGGAAAGCAGTGGATTTAGTGAGCTTGGTGTCCAACAATGACCATAGAATTGACCAAAATGTGATGAGGAACCTGTTGTCCTGGTCATAAATGATGGTCCGTGGTATCCCAAAATGGACCCACACTCGTTCAAAGAAGAGCTTGGCAGTATCTGTCATTGTGATATTGTTCTTGCAGGCTGTGAGGATGGCCATCTTCGAAAACCGATCAACGACCACAAATACACAATCATTTCCTTACTTGGTGGACGAAAGGCCAGACATGTAATCTATTGAGATGGATTCCCAAGTCTTCTCGGGAGTAGGAAGAGGGGTGTATAAGCCTTGCTTCTTGATGGTAGAATTGGCAATGGCATAGGCAGTGCAAGATCTGATATGCTTGCTGACGTCCTATCGAAGTTTTGGCCAATAAAAATGTTTCTGAAGAACGACCACAATTTTCTCCACACCAAAATGCCCTGTCATCCGACTGTAGTGGGCTTCCCAAATCAATTTTGAATGCTCGCTTGTAGGAACACATAGATGGCCTAGATGGCATAGTAGTTTGTCCTGAATGTGAAAATCGGTGACAGTCACGCCTGTACCCAAGAGTTGATAGGTGGTGGCGAAGTCTGGATCTTGCTGATAGAGTTGGGGCCACTTAGATGCCTCATGTCCACATGAATGGAGCATAGTGGTGAGTGCATCCACGAGAGGTCGACGAAGGCAGTCAATGATATGATTTGAGATCCCTATCTTATACTTGATGTTGAGATGGAACAATTGCAGGTAGGTGGACCACTTCTGATGGCGGTTGTTCTGCAATTTCCCATGTGTCTGTATGAACTGCAAAGGCTTGTGATCAGTGTGGATGATCATCTCCTTTCCCAGAATGTAATGTTTCCATTGACAACATGCTTATACAATGGAATACATTTCCTTGTCATATGTGGGGTATTTCCTTAGCATATAGCTTGTGTTGTCGCAGAGTGCTAAAAACATGTTGAATATGCCGCATGTGCTCCTCCCAAGTTCTGCTAAAGATGAGGATGTCATCCAAGTATACCACCACAAAAGAGTTGGTGAAGGGTCTCAATACATCATCCATCAACCTCATGAAAGTGGTTGGTGCATTTTTTAAGCCAAAGGGCATCACCAACCATTCAAAGAGACCTTATTTATATTTGAAGGTTGTCTTCCATACATTAGTTCATTCGATGGGAACCTGATGGTAGCCAGAATTTAGGTCAATCTTGTTGAAGAAATTCCCCCCCTTGAGTTGGTAAAGAAGGTCATCAATCCTGGGGATTGGGTACCGGTTCCTGACTATGTTTTTTTTAAGGCTCTGTAATCAATGCAGAATCTCCAAGTCCCATCCTTCTTTTGCACCAGTACAATTGGGCTTTCGCAAGGGGAGGAGTTAGGTATGATGTGCTCCTTTTGAAGAAGCTCTTGGATTTGACGCCTGATTTCGTCATTTTCCATCAACAAGCGACGATAGACTGGTCCATTAGGAAGAGGTGCACCAGGGTTCAGATCAATTGATGCTTGACTTGGTAGTGTGTCGGTACCTCGGTGGGTGAGGACAAGATGTCTCTGTACTCTTCCATGATCTCGTTCACTTGCTTTTGCTACAAAGAGATGCTCTGTGTAGAGGCCACAGATGTGGCGATGAATTTTTGCTTACTGTGAGCATGGATCACAAAGAAGACGAACTTCCCGATCTGTGAAATGACCTTACTGCATTGCTTAGCAGAGATTAAAGAAATAGTGGTAGGTGACGCTACCTCTAGTATCCTGTGCAATTGTCTACCCAAATTAATAATAACACTTCGGGGTTTAGACTCATACAAAACATGACGCTTCCAAAAATATGGTTGTCCTAAAAGAACATCACAAAATTCAAGGGGAGAAATATCACACAATACCTCATCTTTGAAAGGCTTGATGTCGTAGGGCAGACAACACTGTTGGCTGACACAAAGATCTCTTCCTTGGTGAAGCTAGCCGATGGTGTAGGGTTGCGGATGCGGTGTTGTCGACAGGTCCAACCACTTGATGACCTCTATTGAAATCATGTTCTTTTGACTGCCTCTATCGACAATTAAATGAAGCAGAGCTCCCTTTACCCACATCTGTGAGTGAAAGAGGCGTTCCCCTTCCTCTGGTTCTTCTGGTTCGCTTGGCCAAAATTTGGTGGTAGCAACAGTGGCACTGGGTTCAACATCGATAATCCACTTCCCTCCTTTGGGATTTGATTCGAAATCAGAATCAACCTTTGACTTGAAATCCTTCAGCTCGACCATGAGTGACTGCTTGGAGCGACATTCTTCAGTGTTGTGCCAAGGGATTTTATGGTACTCACACCATTTTCTCGTGTCCTTCTTTGTCTTCTCATTGCCCTTCTTGTGTTGTGGCTTGGACTAGTTTTCCTAAGAGTGGCCATCTTTGATCTGTTTGTTGCTTTGTGGGTTGGGTCCGCCTATGCCCTGCTTCGGTTGTGAGGAGTTTGCAGATCCAAACTCTCGCCTCTTCTGCTTAAATTTATGCTCGATCTTTACAACGTATCTATAAGCCATACCCAATGAGACGATGTCCAAAAACTCCATTTCTGTTTGAATGTATCTATGCAGACAACACAATATTTGAGCACTAGGCGTCGCTCAGAGTCTTTGATACCCAATTTGGTGCGCAGGGTATGGAAAATATTGGTGAAATATGGTACTGTTTGGTCCCTTTCTTAACATAGGGTGGTCCATCTATTGTACTGGTCCTCGTAGCTTCCAACAAGGCAATATTGTTCTTTAATGGCATCCTGGAAGGAATCCCATGTAGGGGCAACCACAAATATTTCATATTCCTCTATGGCCCTTTGCTCATAGTAATTGTCCCACTAGTCCTTAACACGGGGGACGACCTTGAGGAGTGAAAAAGTAATATTTTCTCTACCGAAAAAATTGTGGACTGAAAAATACCCTTCGAGCAGATTCAACCATTTATCTACAACATCCACATCTACCAGTCCTTCAAATAATGGATTATCAAAATTTACCTATACCTTGAAGGGGGTTGCATGGTCGCTTGATGAAGATGCTTCTCCTATGGGCAGCCGCCGAAGGATCTGCACAAATTTGTCCATCATTTCCTTCCTTTCTCGCGCAAGGGCTTCCTCGAGCAACATTTTCAAAGGATCTCCTGCTCCATCATCTTTCTTTTCGTCTCCCATGGGTTTTTTTCGAGCTCGGCGTGACCGATCTTGCAACGACTCGATTGGTTCGAGTCCCAACTTCTTGTACCTAGATCTTGTTAGGGACATGCACGGAGAAAAATAAATGAATAACAGACCACTCTGATACCACTGATCCAGATTTAGGAGCGAAACGAACTGATTAACAGACTGGATACAATCAACATAGAGATAGGAAGAACAACACATATATCTAGTGAACAATATCTTCTATTGAATAAATGAAATAGGCCGAAACTATAAAACTGCAGAACTGAAACACTTGCTTGAATGGTGGTAGTTATCTCTGAGAAGAGATGTGACTATTGCGCTCATCTGTCTGAGCAGAATGATTACAATTAGGCTCCAAAGGCCTTTTCGATATTACTCATGAATGTAAAAACCCTAGACATCCAAAAACCTAACCCTAGGAGGTGAAACGCCAAAATTTATGTGGGCCCCTATGGGTAAGTTGGTACCTCAACTTCTCAGATTCGTAACTTTTGCATACGACCTTCGTTTTTAGGCATGCAATAACTCATTGGAAAGGTCTTTTAGAGAAATACACATAACGTCATCAAAATCTGACTCTGTCTCCAGTTTGACTGTGGTGAGCCAAAAAAAAACTGTTAAGGGCCCCAAAACGACCCTTAAAGTACAACAATATGTGCTGACATGAAAACATACAAGATAATCCAGTTGGATTAGGTGGGAGGCCACCAATATCCACCTGGAAGATGTGTGGGGATTCAGACAGCCCTAGAAGTGTAGAACCCACCATTACAAAGAAGTACACAAGAACGTGTTGAACTAAAACTGTCAATAGGAGCCATTTGGAATAGGTGGGTGGTCACCAATATCCACCTGGATCACCTGTGGTCCCAAGATGTGGTGAATATATTAATGGTCTATATTTAATCAAGGATATTGATTCGATGGTTGTTGAGCAATCAAGGTTAAAGGAATTTGTTTAGAGCCTTGGTTAGTCTGATACCTGATACCCTGATTGTCCCTGTTATCACACGATTTGTATATAGGGAAAACCCCAACCTAAACAACAAACATGCGACACGACTGGGGACACATATCATTATCACCTCAATAGATATCACCCTCATTTTTAGTGATGGTGATCCGGATTATTTTCGGCATGAAATGAGAGCGGAGATATAATAAAGAAATGCACAGAGATATCGCAGATATCCAATAATATAACAGAAATGTATCAGAGATGAAACCATAAACATGGATATACAGTAATAAACTATTTATATTAATAAAGGAAATGTACAGAGACTGTAAAAATACAGAGCGAAAGACTCGCTAGAATGGTGGCAACTTATCTCTAAGAAGAGATGTGACGGCTACTCGCATTCGCAAGAAGATGATTACAATGGGGCTTTGAAGGCATTTTTACAATAAACAGAAATGCCAAAAACCCTAGACATCCAAAACCCTAACCCTAGGAGATGAAGCGCCAAAATTAGCGTGGGCCCCGTTTGGGTAAGTTAGTACATCAACTTCTCAAGGTCGTAACTTTTGCATACGATCTCCGTTTTAGGCATATGATAAGTCGTTGGAAAGGTATTGTCGAGGTGATTCATTTTGGGGTCTCATTCATGCCTTCTACTATCATTGAGACGCTTGATCCTGAAAAACCTTCATTTAGGCCCTCGAAATGGCCCCAGAAGTTAAAACTGCTAAAAATAGTAAATTGCCAAAATTGTCAGAAAACTGTTTTGAGCCAGTTGGGAAAGGTGGTTGGCCACTGATATCCACCTGGATCATATGGACAAGTCCAACACAAAGGAGGATTCCCGGGTGAACCTAAGGGGACAAGGAGCACAATGTTGGATGGCACAAGGGTTCACTATATTAGTCAAGATATAATATGATGTTGGAGCTAGTGAAGAGAGTCCTTGGAATTGATAAGTGGTTTCTACTGTTGTATACCTGCAAAACAATGTTATACAATCCAAACCAAGACAATATGTGATGAAATAAACCCTAAGAAATGAGGGAAAACAACAAGAAGTCTTGTTGTCCCAAAATTGCAACACGTAACAATGGTATATCATAAACAACGGTATTATAATAGCTGCAAATTAGACCATCAAAATCAACATTTGATATTGGACAACAAAGCTTGTAATTAGTAAACAATATTCCAATGCTTGAACCAATATTTTGATGTCAAAGAGTGTTAGAAAAACATGATCGCAGAGAAATAAAATAAAACAAATGCAAAAATAAAATACAGGAGATAAATAATACAATAGAGACAAATATATACGTGGTTCACCTAGTGTGGGCTACATCCACCATAGAATTGCTTGGTCCTTCCTTTATTATTATCCAACAAATGAAGGGATACAACCTACAACATACCCGCTGTAACTTCCTCTTATTTCTCTCATAGTCTCCTCTCTCATAATACAATCTTTACTCACATGCATAGTCACAATACATTTCCCTCGTAAAAGAGGGTTTCCTTCTAGGGAAAAAATCCCTAACTCTATCATCAGATCTACGACCTTATAATGAACGATCCATATTGACTACGAAATTACATTATTTTACAAGGCAATTTTCCCAAAAAATTCTCTTCGGAGGCGCTGCCCCCGAACCCCCACCAGGGGGGTGGTGAGAGATGTGGGGGGGGGGAAAGCCCACCCCATACCCCCTCTTCAGGTAATGGGGTCCAAAAGCGGCTGAAATAAGACCTTTGAATCAGGAAGATAATCAGGCTCCAAAACCAACAATCTCCCACTTGGAGACTGATCACAACAACTCCACTGTTGTTGCACTTGTTGGACTATGATCCACCTTGGACCTGGAAAATTTGTCATCTTCACCTTCATGCTTGAAGACCAACTGAAACTGAGAAATAACTCAATTTCTCCCTAGTTACTACCTTTGTTAACATGTCTGCAGGATTATGGCTAGTATGTATCTTTTCCAACTTCAATTGTCCATCTTCCAAGATGGATCATATGAAATGGTACATGAGCTATATATGTTTAGTCTTAGAATGGAAGGATGAGTTCTTTGCAAGATGAATGGCACTCTGGATGTCACATTACAACCTGTTGTTCTCATGCTGCTTTCCCAATTCCTCCATAAACCTCTGTAACCAAATCATCTCTTTACTAGCCTCTGTAGCAACAACATACTATGCTTCCATTGTTGAAAGTGAAACAACCTTTTGTAGTTTCGAAATCCAACTTACTATTGTTTTGCCTACAATAAAAACATACCACGTGGTGCTCCTCCTGCCATCTTTATCACCTGTCATATCAGAATCAACATATCCCTATAGAGAAGTGTTTGAACCTCCAAAAAATAATGCATGAGTATAAGTACCTCTCAAATACGCGAGAATCCACTTTACTGCCTCCCAATGTTCTTTACTTGGATTGTTCATATACCTGCTCACAACTTCCACTGCATGTGCAATATATGGTCTTGTGCACACCATCGCATACAACAAGCTACCAACTGCTGATGAATAAGGGACCTTGGACATGTATTCTATCCACTCTTGTGTCTTGGGACACATTTCCTTGGTTAATTTGAAATGGTTGGCCAAAGGTGTACTAACTGGTTTTTCATTTTGCATTCTAAACCTCTCCAACACCTTCTCTATGTGCTCACCGTCAGACAAAGTCAATTTGCAATTTTTCATGTCTCTTGTTATTCTCATACCAAGGATTTTCTTTGCAGCAACCAAATCCTTCATTGTAAATGAATTAGCTAATCGGTTTTTGAGTACATTTATATCTTGCATGTTAGACCCTGCAATAAGCATGTCATCTACATACAATAGCAAGATAATATAGCTTCCATTTTCTAGCCTCTTAAAATAAACACAATGATCAAAATGATATCTTCTATAACCTTGTTCTGTCATAAATTTGTCAAATTTCAAATACCATTTCCTTGGAGCTTGCTTTAGGCCATACAAACTCTTCTTCAACTTGCATACCAAATTCTCCTCCTCTTTGATCTCATACCCATGTAGTTGCTGCATATAAATCTCTTCCTCCAAATCCCCATGGAAAAAAGTTGTTTTTACATCTAATTGTTCAATATGCAAATCTTCTACTACCACAAGACTTAAAATAGTCCTAATTGAAGTCATTTTAACAACGTGATAACATATTTCATCAAGATCTATACCTTTCTTCTGTGCAAGCCCCTTTACAACAAGTCTGGCCTTGTACCACTTTTTTCCTCCATCTTCTTCCTTCAACCTATAAACCCATTTATTCTACAATTCTCTTTTTCGTGTAGGCCACTGAACCAAGTCCCAAGTCTGGTTATTTACCAAGGAATCAATTTCCTCTTTCATGCCTTGCTCCCACTTCTTTTTAGTGTCTGCTTGCATTGCCTCTTCATAACTTTCTGGTTCACCAAAGTCAATAAACAATAGATAATACAATGAATGAGAGTATCATTCAGGGGGTCTACTTAACCTGGTAGATTTTCTAACAACACTTGCAAGAGTTTAAGGTGACTACTTCTCCTGTTGTTGTACATTTTGATTTTTTGGTACCTTTGGAATTTCATTTTCTTTGATTTCATCAAGCATTGTGTATTATGTGTTTTCATTTTCTTGTTTCTTTCCCTGCAAATGATCTCTATACATGACCTTTTCATTGAATACCACATCTCTACTCCTAATTATTTTATTATTTTCATAATCCCATAAGCGATAACCAAAATCATTAACATTGTATCCAATAAAGGTACACGTCTTGGATTTTTCCTCAACCTTTGTTCTATTTTCTTTATCAATATGGACAAATGCTTCACAACCGAAAGTTTTAAAAAATGAGTAGTTTACCTTTTTACCTGTCCATGCCTCCTCTAGAATGCCACCATCCAAGGATATTGAAGGCCCTCTATTTATTAAGTAAACAATAGTATCTACAACATCTTCCTAGAGCTGTAAGGAAAACCCAACATGCAATCTTATACTCCTTGCATGTTCCGTGATTGTCCTGTTCATCCTTTCTGACACACCATTTTCTTGTGGTGTTTCTGGAACTGTCTTCTCTCTATGAATCCCATGGTATGAAAAATAATCATCAAAATCCTTGCTGCAGTATTCACCTCCATTATCTGATATGCGACACTTCAACCATTTTCCTGTCTCATTCTCAACCAAAGCTTTCCATTTCTTAAAAGTGTCAAAACATCAAATTTTTGTCAAATGCAATAAACCCAAGTTTTTCTAGTTGCATCATCAATAAAAGTAACATAATAACTAGAGCCACCAAAAGATGATACTTGAGTTGGTCCCCATACATCTATATGCACAAGCTCTAACTTTTCACTCTTCTTTTCCTTTCCGACTTTGAGAAATCTGACTCTCTTCTATTTTCCATAAACACAATGCTCACAAAAATCTAAATAAATTTGTTTAAGATCTGGCAACAAATTCCTTTTGTGAATTATCTACATCCCCTTCTCACTCATGTTTCCAAGCCTATGATGCCACAGTGTTGTATCCACTCGTGTAGAAGTTAAAGAGATAGAAGAGTCAACATTACTAGTACTTAAATACAATGTACCTACCTTCTCTCTTTTTTCCATTACCAATGATCCTTTAGTGACCTTCCACACCTTATCTGTAAATGTAGATATACAACCTTCACTTGCTAACTGCCCTGTTGAAATTAGATTTATTCTCAGATCTGGTATATGTTGTGCCTCTTTCAATAACCATTAGTTTTCATTCTTTTTCTTTATTTGTACCTTACCCATTCCAAAAATTTGACATGGTTCATCATCACCCAAATAAACCTATCTGAAATCACCATGAACATAATCTTGGAAACATTTCTTATGGGGTGTGGCATGAAATGAAGCCCCTGAATCTACTACCTAAGATTCAATAATATTATCTAAAGAGATAATCAAATCATCTTGTAACACATCACCTGTTACATTTGCTTCCCAATTTTTCTCTTGTTGTCCATCTCTTTGTTTCTTTGGAGCTTTGCATTCTTTCTTTAGATGTCCTTTCTTCCTGCAATTCTAATATTCTATCTTTCCTAATCAGGATTTGGATTTTCCCTTCCTAGAATTCTTGTGTTTCCTTGAGAATTACCTGATGTCTCATCTGTGCTTTTCCGTCGCATTTCCTTGTTAAGGATAACACCAACAACATCATCAAATTTCATAGTGTTCGAAGTAGAGACATAGTTACATGCATCCATGACCAAGCCATTCCAAATTTTTGGAAATGAACATAAGATTAGAATGGCCCTAAGGTCTTTGTCAAATTTCACTCCTACATAACTTAGCTGATTAGTAACCGTATTGAATTCATTTAAATGGTCGGCAACAGACCCACCTTTTGACATCTTCATATTAAATAATCACTTCATTAGAAATACCTTGTTGGAAGCCGAGGATTTTTCATATAGTTTAGCCAATGCCTCCATCAAATCCTTCGTTGTCTTTTCTTTCGAAATATTGAAAGCCATTGACGTTGCTAGACACAGTCGTATCGTTCCCAGTGCCTTTCTTTCAAGGACCTCCCATTCTTCGTCCTTCATACTCGTCGACTGTTTTTCTTTTCCACCCAATGGTAGGTAAAGATCCTTTTGATATAAATAATATTCCATTTGCATCTTCCATAACTGGTAGTTTTTGCCATTAAATTTCTCGACCCTAACATTTCCATCTTTCGCCATTTCTCCCACTCGAACCAGGAACCCTCTTTTCCTGTGAGTTACCTTTTGCTCTGATACCAATTGTTAGAAAAATAGGATCATAGAGCAATACGATAAAAACATATGCGGAAATAAAACAAAAAAGATACACAATACAGTAGAGACACAGATATATGTGGTTCACCCAGTGTGAGATACATCCACCAGATAATTGTCAAGACCTTCTTTTATTATTATCCAACAAATGAAGGGATGCAACCTACAACATACCCATTGCAACTTCCTTTTATTTCTCTCATAGTCACCTCTCTCAAAATACAATATTCACTCAAATGCACAACCACAATACAATTCCCTCATAAAAGATGGTTTCCTTCTAGGGAAAAAAACCCTAACATAACTTCTACCGTCAGATCTACGATCTTATAATGAACAGTCCATATTAACTACAAAATTACAATATTTTACAAGGCAAATTTCCCAAAAATTTCTCTTCAATGGAACTGCCCCCAAACCCTTGCCTGGCGGGGGATCCAAAATTTCTCTCCCCCACCATAAATATATGTGGGGGGGCCACATCCCCCTGTTAGGTAATGGGGTCCAAACGTGGCTGAAACAAGACCTATGAATCAAGAAGATAATCAGCCTCCACAACCAACACAAGAGAGTTGTAAAAGAGTGTTATTAGCAATGTTTATGACAACTCTACGGTTGTAGCAAACTTTGGCTACAACAACAAATTCTAACCACTGAAATCAACAAGTAAACCATCCAAACAATAGCCCTTTATCAGTAAATTAATTATCATAGCTCACAAGCAAATTTAACGGTAGAAAAATGGAGAAATTGTATGAGAAAGAGTGTTTGATGCAACCTTAATGGTTGTAGCTTAAAGTTTATTACAACATACTAATCACTTGACAAAAAAAGGCACCCTTGATATAGAATAGAGTCTAGAGCATGTAGAATCCAAATCCAACTTGATCAATTTCAATCCTTCAATTTTCACGTTTACCAATGCAACATATACGATCTCCAATGCAAAGATTAGTGCCTTGTTATTGGGTGAATGGAGTCTCTTCCTTGGAAGAAAAACTAAGCAAAGAGGAAGAAAAAGTTTTTCTTGAGAGTTAAACCCTTATAAAACCCAAGAAAACAACAATCCTTCCAAATCATCTACTTTGAGATCCAAGATAAACTAGGGTTTAATAATTCTATAGAGGTGTAAACCCTCTTACTTCCAAGAGAAAACAAACCCTAGCCAAACTCTGCTACAAGGGTGTAAACCCTCTTACTTCTTGTAGCAAGCCTTGTAGATTTCCAGGAGAAAATAGAAATAAACTTGTTAGATATTGTAAATCTTTATACTCCTCCTAGGGTTTGGGATTATTTCCTTGAAATTTAACAAGTAAAACACAAGAAATTGCATAAATTACTCACCAAATCCAAGAGAAAGCATGCAAAACGCTTACTATCAATGATCATCCAACCA
>JASDQU010507053.1:48006-59061 GCA_032191745.1 Picea mariana
TTAGTGTCACAAAGGTGACACACTCTTTCATCCCATGGCGTTTTAGGAATTGACCAACGCCCAATTTCACTATTGAGCTTGTGAGAATTTGTCCTTATCTTAGCAATACTTATTTTTTTCTTTATACTCATCAAAACAGATAGATAATTTTGATCTTCTAGATTAGGGTTGATTACATCCTTATAATACCTTAACTTTCTTTTTTCCTCTAACTCTTTATCACACCACATTTTCTCCTTAAATTTTGATTTGATGATATTTTTAATAGTATCTTTGTTTTGCAGAATGGTTTCTTCCATGATTCCCCAATAGTTTAGCCAAGACTCAACATCTTTATGCTATCCTCGCTTGAATTTATGGTGGTTACAACTCGATTTTGAAGCAATTTTAGGAATCCTCTTGTCTTCCATGTTGTTTAACATGTTCTTATAAATTAGGTATCTAGTCATAGCCATGCTCTCAATGGGGGAGAGGCTTGTTTCTAAGAGGAGGATGGGATATGGCGTATTTCCTTTAATTTTGAGATTATATGTTATAAAATTCTTTTGTATTTGCTCTATCTTTCTACAGGATTCACGAGAGATACTACAACCCCAAACTTCACATCCTTAAAGAATAACATGTGTAACGAGAGTCTCAAAGAGGAGTTTCTTCTTATCCCAAATCCAAAGATCGGTTGAATTACAATTGTTTTCAAGCCCATAATAAGCTTTCCATCCCCCAATAATCATTTTCTCAATGCTATAATTCCAGTTGAGCTTGTGGTGAATATCAATTCCAAGATATTTGTATGAAGTCACTTCCTCCAAGTTTTTGTTGTCATATACAAAGGCATCATAAGTGATTTTATTGGATTTAATAATCATGACCTTAGTCTTACCAATATTAACAATCATACCCATATTGGAGCAAAAATCCTTGAGGATTCTTAGTTGGTTTTCAAGATCATGGGGACTCCTTTCCATAAGAATGATATCATCGGCATAAAGAAGAAGATTGATAACTATACCAGTGAGAGTAGGGCCAACACAACCTGCTTTTTCCAAACAATCTTCCAACTTGCCAATGTATATGCCTCAAAGGGTAGGGGACAAGGTACAACCTTGTTTGACTCCAATATTGCAGTTAATCTCTTTCGACCAGCCCTCAATGTTCTTAAACTTAATAATAACGTTCTCATACATCCTTATTGCAACAACCCTCAACTCGAGAGGCACTTTGATCTCTTCCAACCTATTCCAAAGGTTTTTCCTAGGAACCATGTGGAAATCCTCATAAAACAACAAAAAAAGATTGGTTTTCATATTGTGGAAATCCTCTGCAATGATCCTAAAGGTAACAAGATGGTACACAGTTGAATGATATCTCCTAAACCTAGCCTGGCCTTTACTCTTTTACCGTGACTTTCTAGCCAAAGGCTAATCTTCTTTTCCAAAATAATTCCATAAAGCTTGTATAAAATCGGGCTAATCATAATGGTCCTATAATTAGAGGGAATGTTTATATCCCCATTTTTAAAAATAAGAACAATGAGGCTTTGCATCCAGGGTTTAGGGAAGTCCTGCTTGACTGCTAAATTGAAGAGCTTGTGTATGTAAGGGATAAGGATAGGCCCTCTGATTTTAAATATTTCAACTTGGTAGCCTTCAATGTCCTTAGCTTTCCCATTTGCAAGCCGCTTAACCGAAAACTCTATGTCATCTAAAGAAAAAACTACATCCTCTGTAGGGACAATAGGAATGGTGTCCATGTCATTAGGGAACTCATAAAGACTTTTAAGGTAGGAATTCCAGTCCCTTAAGAGAATCATATTATTTTCTTTAGTATTGCGGTTTAGAATTTGGCTCCATAACTTCTTAGAATCCAACTTAGATAGTTGTGAACGTTGCTCTTGTGTTTTATTGATATAGTACCTTTTTTTTTTCCTTTTAATTAGGGATTTGTACGTATTGATCTTATCGAGTTTTAAGGACTCATTAGAGGCATCCCTAATGGTTTTCCTAGCAATTTTACATTCTTTATCATACCGAGGGTTGGTCATTCTATTATTCTTTTTATAGGACACCTCGAAAGAGAACTTGTTAATAGAAGTCGAAAGGGTAGTTGTAAAATTATGATAGAGTTCTTCAATGTTGTCCTTATAAGTTAGGAGATGTAATTTACTATTTAAATCCTTTAAGAAAAGGTCAACTTTACTTTTGTCAAAGCACAAATGTCTTTGATTATCATAATTCTCTTCAATGGCGCTCCTGTTCATGGAAAAGTTTAGAGATAGGGTTAAAGGTTTATGATCAGAGTCGGGTTCATGGTCATTTAAAAGGTTAAAAGTTGTTATTTGGTTGGAAACAGGGATATCAAATATCACATAATCTATGACACTACTACCTAGCCCATGAATACAACTAATCTGGTTGGAGTTTGGCCATTTCATTACTCCATTGCAAATTATTAGGTCTTGAGAGCTACAGAGCTCGACCAACTCAGTACCAAACAAATTCTCAATTAGGTCTTTAGAGCTTCTTTTGTAGCTATTAGATAAAACAAGGTCCTCATGTAGCCATACAGGATTATGGTTGGAATGAGTGCTTAAAAGAATAGCTTGTTTAGTTGCAGTCATAACATCAAAGTCTCTTAGCAGGCGGATATTAACTAACCCATGTATTATATAACTAAGAAATACATTATATATTATATTATACAACAACTAATATAACTAATTTTTTAATAAAAGAAAAAAAGTCAAGTAATTTTATTAAATATTAACAAAATTATAAAAGTAAATGTTTATAGGCATATCAAATGGCAATTGTAACCAACATTTTCATGGCACAATAACACCATTACAACAATATACTCATCATGAGCCCAACATGTCATTTAGGGGAATTGAACCTCATGAGCTCAACATATTATATATTATACTATACAACAATGAATATAACTAATTTATATATCATATAACTAAATAATATATTATATATTATACTATATAACAATGAATATAACTAACTTATATATGATGATGATGATGATTAACATCCACTAAGACTGAATTGATTTATGGGACATGAGGGTAAGTGATTACTTGCTATTCTTTAGAATTTCGTTTCTGTGCTCGAAAAACATTAAGATAAGCTTTTCAAGATCACCATACTTTTGTTGAATTAAGAGGTTAAGAAGGTTGGTAGTGTGACAAATATTTTGAAAAAGAGATCTAATATGAATATCGACTAAACAATTTAAGAGAAAGTACTTTTCATCTTCAACTTTCATATAACTAACAATATATATATATATATATATATATATATATATATATATATATATATATATATATATATTAACTAAATTAAAACCTTAGTTTAAATTTTAATTTCTTAATTTTATATTAATTTAATTAATTTAGCAATTATTATATTATTAATAAGATAACATAGATAAATTTTTACAAATAATATTAATATTATTTTTAACTTGACATATGTTTTTACTATTTTATTATTTAAAAAAAAAAATCATTTTAAACTCCAAATTTTATTCTTATACTCTTATTGAATTATCAATGATTTATCAGACATCCGTATTTAACCATAAAAACAATTTACGCAACCACATTACATTTCTCAAAAATTAAAATACCATTCCATATTGGAGGACAAACTCTACCTTAATCTCTTCCTACTTGCTGAGCCTCACATTGAAAGTCTTAAGAGCAATAATATTTTGGGAGTGGACCATGCAAACTACTTAAACCGATTCTCCATTAAGATCATTGCTGGCCTTATTAGCCAATTAATCATGAACTCGGGGAACTTTGTCATTAAGGTTTTGGGTGAGATTGGCTTGGTCATCGATAACTATTTCTATATTTTATAATTAAAGTTCAAGTATTTAAAATAGACTAGGAATAAATTATTTTAGTTTAAATTTTTTATCAAAAAAATTGTCATAGCTCCTTGGATTTATTAGGGTTGGAATTTCATTTTCACAACTAGAATACCCGTTTTGATACATTTAATAAAGAATATTGACTATTTTTTTTATATTTTTTTTTTACGGTATTTGATGAGCAAATTACAGGGACGAGGAAATTTTGATGAGCAAATTACAATGATGAGGAAATTTTGATGAGCAAATTTTAAGTAAAATTGTACAAATTGTATGTAAAATTTTATTCAGCATGTTAAGTTAAGAGTAAATAGATTTGTTTTTCAGGTAAAAAAATAGGTTTGAATTTGATTAGATTTTCAATGGTAGTTTGAGTTTTGCATAGATCAAAGTTCCATACATTTCAGGACCTTACCCTAGAGGTTTTACCTCATTTTAAACCAACCCAAATGCTCAGAAAATAGATCTAAATTCTAAATTAAACAAAAATTTAAAAGCACACTGCCCAAAAACCTATCGGAAAAATAACTACTCCCAAATTAACTTACTCCTTTTTGTTTTTCTTACTCCCAAATTAACCCACTCCTTTTTGTTTTTCTTCACAGTGTTCAGGGGCGCACTATACGACATGAGTCATGGCTGCCGCTCAGAGCGCATCTGACGGTAAAATAGTTGAATTATTTTGGAAAAGAGAACTAAAGCCTGTCAGGACTCGGAAGCAATCTGAGGGGAAGTCACGCCAGGTTTTGAAAAAAACGAAAATGGACAGAGGACGAACATCATTTCAAATGAGACACAGCCAAAAACCTGACATGAGCTGTAACGAGATATGACATTAAGATTCCTGGGCCAGCGGCTGCGGGAGGCATCTTTTAATATTAGACCATTTGTTATTAGGTACTTCTGACAAGCATTTGTCAGAATATTTAGGGCTACTGATAAACATTCTATACTTGGGATTAACTGCACTAATTAAAAAATTTAACAGTCTACAGCTACAGCTACAGTACACAGCAGGTCCAGCCTCCAGGGATAACTGTGATTTGCTAACGGCAGCTCCAGGGCCGTAACATTTGTACACAGCAGAGAAACATGCATTACTCATCCCAACTTACAGACGATATAGTTTTTAAATTATGTATAAACATTATTGCAAAATATTTTTTTTCTTATTAATTAATGAAATTAGATTTAAGTGATAAATTGGAAAAAAATAATTATAATCAATAATAATAATAATACTTCAATTGATAAACTTGAAAAATATACTTATAACCAATAGTAATAATATTGATGATGATGATTTATATTAATCAAATATAAATACAAACTAGAATATAGTTTCCTGATTGAAAGGAATGATTGTTATCTTTTTATTCAATTATGTTAAATTTTGTAAACTTGGAATATATATATATATATATAATATCTATTTTTAAGGTCAGGGCCAAGCTATTTGACTGGTAAAGTTTAAGTACCCCCTCTGGATTTGAACTTGTGGCTTCTTAGGAGGAAAGACATGTTCTTAACCATTAGGCCCACTCAAACTGTATAAATAAAAAGATTCCAATTGACATATAAATAAAAACACTATACATATAGTATTTATATAGAAATATTATTACAGTATAAAAATAAATATGTTAACAATAATCAAAATTTTACTTTTACATATTCATATTTGTATAAATTGTGAATTTTAAATCTTAAGAATATATTTTTTTGGTAAGCTAGCCATTTGTATTACCTTTCATGATCAAAAATTACAGAATAAGTTCTAGATACTGGTGTTGAGGTTGGTATAGAAAGAAATCAACCCCACCACCATGTATAAAAGTTCCATAAAATCATACTATGACTACTACTGACTGACATAATTACATAGTTTAGACTAAAATAAGCTATTCTGGGGGCTTGTAGATATAACAACAAAAATATCTTTGAGGTTTGACAGGCCAATCTACAAAAAGAAAAATATAACAGTCCATAAGAGACTATTTACTAAGAGAGTTGTAAGGGAAGGCATGCCTTGACGAATCCGACCACTTGGGGACCATTATTGCTGGGAGCAAGTCCTCCTCGTTGCATCGTTGTGATGGGTTCTCCATGCTTGAATCCAAAAGCCAATCCAAGCGTTTCTCCATTATCTCTTAGTGAAATTTCTGCTAGGAAGCCAATCACGAAATTAATCATGAACTTCTCATTGTGCATCGATGAACACTGGGTGGGCGGGGGCAAAGGGAGAGAGCTGGAAGCGCCTTATAGGTTGGGGAAATGGGTGGTGGTGAAGGAGGAGGTTGTTAGAAAGGTGGTTGGATTGACTTCTTCGACTTCAGTGGGAGGAGGAGAGATGTGATTTTCCATCACAGAGTGGCAAGGACAGACACAAAAAGAACCAGAGGGGTTACGAGTGTGGGGGATCCGACCTCTCAGGCAAGAGTGGGAGCCAACTCGAATCGATCTGGCATGCTCTCTAGGCATGACAACAAACCAAGAAAGGCGGTGACTTAGAGTGGTGATGGTGAAGAAGAATCGCGCGACCAGGGAGAATAACTTGTGACCGGGGAAGTGTGACGAGTTGAGTGTGAGTAACCAGAGTGTAGACAGAGAAAAATAGAAGGAAAACACCAGATTCTTTCTGAAGAAGACGTTGAACTTAAGGTGCAGAAGGATTTGGCGACCCTTTGACTTCACAGGAGCAGAGTTCATGTTCAAAGCCAGCTGCAGTGACATCGCATAGAGAGGGAAGATCAAGAGTTAATGAGAGTAGTCGGGATGCCAATCGAGGCGATTGGGGGGGTTTTGCTAGGATCTGAACTTCTCATGGCATGGTGGTTGGATGACACCCCATCCAGGGTAAATATTAAGAATATGAGTGAAACTATCAACTCAAATATATCTTAAATGGTTAAAAAATGTGTTTTAAACAGTTTAATTTTTCTTAACATTTTAATTATTTTACATTAAATTTTTTTTATATTTATTATAAAAAAAATTGAACAAATTCAATACATATTAAATATTTTTTTGTATCTAGTAAATAACAAATATAATTAATTTTTACCCAGTATTGGGTGATAGGAAAGCGAGTGGACATGGGGTCGCCTCCCAAGGTGAGCCACCACTTGTCATCCCAGTCGACTGGCACCTAACACCCCCCTCAAATACCCATCACCTCATTTCATGGGATTTAACACCCCCTCCTCTGTGCATGTTTCCTCCTTCATGGCTCAACGTCACTCCATCGCCCGCATTGCCCTGATGATGCTTCGTTGGTACCCTCATCCTCTCTGGTTCATCCTCTGTACTTTGCATTAAGTTGAGAGTACACTTCTTGACATAATCCT
This sequence comes from Picea mariana, assembly GCA_032191745.1. Classification (NCBI taxonomy): domain Eukaryota; kingdom Viridiplantae; phylum Streptophyta; class Pinopsida; order Pinales; family Pinaceae; genus Picea; species Picea mariana. The sequence goes on from JASDQU010507053.1 coordinate 55,242, forward strand.
CCTTATGACCCTGCTCTCTGCCCATCATGGCCTCGTCTTGCATTCATGGCACTAGAAAGACGATGGTTTTATTGCCTAGAGGCTTCATTAAGCCCAGTCACACTATCTTGTTTTCCTTCTGCTCCACTTGCAGATGCTCACTCCATAACCTTCTGTCGATTCCTTTGCTCATTGTTCACCCTTCCACATGTGGCCTCAACTCTACCCTTGTGCACCAATGGCCCATGGAGGATCCTTTAGTCATGTCAGGGGGTTCCTCACGTAGAACTAGAGGTTGCTCTAGCTCTCGTATCATCTCTATAGCCAAGGATTCTACTGAGGATTATCGTGCTCATACTCCACCTGAATTATAGATGAGATATATCTTTTTGAGGCTGACGTTTGTGTCCTTCGACACTTCATCCCTGACGAGGAGGTGCTTCACTCCACTAGCTCATGGATTCCAGATACGGGAAATACTTAGGCTCAAGATTCTCAATATATAAATACTGTTGGTATATATTCGCACTTAAATATGTTGATGGGTTGTGTTTTGGTTGAGCATCACGAAGCACACCAAGAGATATTGTTGTAGCTTGACGATGTTCAGTTGCAAGTCAAATTGATTGATCACAAGCTAAACTTGATGGTGAAGAAAATGGTTGGACTGGACATGACAAACCTGGACTTCCCCCAACCTCAAGTGCCTGTTGCTAAGGGTTGTCCTATCACTTAATTTTTATGGTTTTTAGTTTGCTTAATTTGTTGTTTACTATAGGAGGATTAAGTGTTTTTACCACACCTCATTGCAATTATCTAGTTGGTAGACAACAACTTGTTTTTTTTTTAGTAAAAATAACAATAATAGGCTCTATTTTATTCAATCATTTAACTTTAAAAAACAAAAATTCAATAAACTTATAGATAAAATGGTGCATTATTGTCATGTTGCTACCAAATGGCACACAAACAACAAAGTTATTGTACAATTTGTTTATGACTATCTATATATATATATATATATATATATATATATATATATATATATATAAACCCAATCTATGTTTATGTTTAATAAATAATAAATATAATTAATTTGTATTTATAATCATGAATAAATAAAACCCAACCCATGATTCCTAATCCATGTTTATATTTAATAAATAATAAATATAATCAATTTGTATTCATAATCTTGGATAACTAAACCCAACCCATGATTCCTTAGTGTGTACAATAGGAATGAAGACACTTTAAAGCACATGATAATTGTTGGCCACCACTCATTTTGTTTTCATAATGATAATATACTAAATATCACTGTTTTTATATATTTATAATTTAGTCCATGTATTAAATAAAATTTTATAATCTTTGATAGTTAAACCTAACCCATGATTCCTTAGTGTGTACAATGACAATGCATAGGAATAATGAAGACACTTTAAAGCACATGATAATTGCTTGTCACTTTTCTTTTTGTTTTCATTCACTCGATTGAAATAATCTCGCGAACATACCCTCCTTCCATACTTTTAATATACAAAAAGTATATATTTGTTTGGTTTTTGTTGTTTTCCATAATGAATGAATGCATCAACCAAATTTATTAATGAAAAAGGCTATTAAATATCATAGTCTAGAACATGTGAACCATGCCAGCCATGCCTTTTGAAGGCATAAAGGAAGTTCTCTTTGTTTGTTCACTTTTTATTTGTTTTTTCCATGTACATCATATTTTCACTTAATTTTCAATATTAATTAATGCTAATATGTATGTTGTATTTATTTATATGTATGTAATGTATTGTTTTCAATTATTAACATAATAATTTTTTCTTTTATCTCCAATATCATTATAAAATAAATATTAAAGGCTTTCTACTTGTTTAAACTTTTCAAAAATAAATTAAATATCAAAATATAGAACAAAATCATAAAAGCTATAGCTTCACAACATTTATACATAGGAATTGATTCATGAAAGTTATAAAATATTTTGTCATTAAGATTGGAAAAATAAAGTTTGAACATGATATATAAATAAATAATTATCAAACTGAAATCTTTGTCCAGTGAGGTGTCATCTTTCTCATTGGAGGTGGGTCCTCAATCATCTTTGTTTAACTTAAGATTTAGAATGATGGATCCTGTTTGATCATCAATCGAGCCAATTCTTTAGTTAGTTTCTCATTCTTTGGAAATGATAAAGGAGAGCATTGGGAACTTGTTGCGAGGTCGTGGTGGGGGATTATTGAGGTATTTGTTGCAATACTATCACCGCTCACAAACAACAAGACCAACTCTATGTTTCAACTTACCTTCTATATATTGAGATCACTTAGAATGATGTGACAGAGTATGAGAGCACACTCGAAGATCCTTGCATGCCTAATGCAAGAAGCCCCATCCGGTGCCTATTAGTGGTTGCAAATGTGTTATGTCTACTTCTATCTTTTGTACTTGGATTGTAAACTACATTAATGGTTGGCCTATATGAGAACTATTAAACCAAGAAAAACACTTCAAAGGCTAGGCCTAATTGAACATAAAGTCGTTGTACTTTTCCAAATGAAAAATAATATTTCAAATTATAATAGCATTCTAAGATACATGAAATTCAATGACCATGGTAGTTTTTTTTCAAGGAGGACAACCTACTAAGAAATGGGAATAATGAGAAATTGGTATAAAATTTAGTGATTTAGCTCCAAGTTAACTTAACATAAACACAAAACCAAAATAAGTATTAGATATTTCAGGGTGATGATATAAAGAGCATTTTTATTGGGGGATGCTAAGACGAACCAAACCATGGCCAATAACCAATCCTCAATGATGAGGGGAGATGCAAAGAAATCCTTTTTAGACTTGATGAAATGTTTCTAAACATTGTGCATATGAAATTATCCAAGTTGATCACTTGGATTTGATTGTAAAAATCTTATTCAGGTAGGTTTTCAACATAGGTTTATGGTAGAACCACTTATAGTGATAAATTGAATTGTATTTATTGAATTATTGGCCTCAATCCATAGCTAATCATTCCCCAAGCATGAAACTAAAGGTCTCCATTCATGGAAAGAGAATCATGAACAATCTCCTTAATTCATTCAAGAACTAGTATGTGTGGATTGGCCAACCTGAATTTAGTCTTTAATTCTAGACAAGGGACCTAATATGAGTCTAGGAATAAAGCATGCATGTGATTGTGGCATCAATGCATCTTTTGAAGACTATTAGAGCTAAAAACTAAGTTTACTCCACTAAAATATTTCCACTTTGAACCCCACCATAAATAATAGTCTTACACCTTCCAAATACTCTGGGCAACAAAAGTTTCTTTTGTGATGACAATCATTAGGGTAATTATGAGAGTTTGTAAGTTCAATCCAAACCACATTTTATTGCCCATAGGATCTCCTCTACATATGCAATTTCATAGAGAAACATTCCAAGTTTCATTGGCTTCCAACACCCTAATAACCCATTTTGCGTGTGAGGCTTGGGCCTAAGATATATTCTAAGAAACAAAAGTTTCTTTCACCTCGACACTCATTAGGGTAACAATGAGAGTTTGTAAGTTCAATCCCAACCACATTTCATTACCCATAGGATCTCCTCTATAAATGTATTTTCACCGAGGTGCCTTCCAAGGTTCATTACTCTCCAATTCCCTAATAACCCATTTGACATATAAGGCTTGGGCCTGAGTGTGAATTTTGATAATTAATATCCCCAGTGAATGGAAGTGCAACATAGGTTCTCATTAGCACAATGGAAACCATTGCATCCATCCATATTAGCCCAAAGAAAGTTATGAATATATTTCTCAAGACAC
>JASDQU010507054.1:9347-35862 GCA_032191745.1 Picea mariana
CAAACTGAGGGTATGGACGACATGAGAACTCAATATTTCTGAGGAGTGGCCGACACAGGTTGATAGAATTCCTTTGAACAAGAGCATGAGACATATGGTGGACTCCGGCAGCATAGACTCAATGATGTGACTATTAGATGCAGGAGGTATCAATAATGTTATCTATAGGGACTGGAAGAGTAACCAATCGATAGAGAAAACTCCGTAACAATATCAGCTTCCTAAGGCCATGCTAAACCCAAAATTACGATGACACAAGGACTCAATAATTTTGTGCTATGTTCAAAGGCGACACGATTGCTGCCAATTATAATATAGTACTCCCTTCCCACTCATCTTCTTTTGTTTTTTCATAACAAATGAATGCTATGATACAGAGGAGGAAACGAGTGTCGCAAGTAAGCAAAACCAGTTCCAGCAGTCGAACATACCTATGCTTAATGCAAGGAAATGCATGCGGGAGACAGACACTCGGGGTGATGTTCCCTCCAAGGTATAGGGTGTCAAAATGCAAAGGATATAAACAAGGCTCTACTTGGTTGAGGATGCAAAAACTACTTAGGCAACGGTTCATAACGCAAAGCGAGAACCGGCTAAAGGGTCAATACTGCAAGAGAGGGCATGAGATGCAACCACAATTTAACACCAAAAAATATCATTTTTTATGTCATGTAGTCTAATTGGTGTGAAAAAGGGATAAACTTGTGCCAAATAGACATCTTTTCAAATCCAATCTACGAGTGTGAAAAAGACAAGTTCACTCGGAAATCTTTTCCATTTTTTATAACGAGTCGAAAAAGAGCTTAACTAAGACTCATGACCTTTCAAGTCCAATTTAATGAGTGTGAAAGGGACAAATCACTCGGAAATATTTTCGGTTTTTAGACGAGTCGGAAAAGAGCTTAACTAAGACTCGTTTTCGGTGTCTTAATCAACATGTAAAGGGGGAGGCCAAGGCTCCCGTCTCGGTCTTCTATGGAAAGTCAGTATCTCACGGATAGCTGACAAAAGCTTGGTAAAACCCAAAGTTCTCCAAGTCAACGAGGAGAAAGTGCTGACAGAGGATACAGTCTTTGTGATGGTTTGAATAATGTCTCTTAATGGAAAATACATATGTCGGGGTATGTTATGCCCCATCAGGTCGTCCCAATCGAAGGGAACCTCATCAGGACTTGGAGAGAGAGCATTCGGGGGAAGAATAAATATCTCTTGTTCAGAAGAGGAAGTATTTGGAATGTTGATGACATGACCGAAAGGTGCATCACTCTCATCAGGGAGAGTAGGATTAACCAAATATTTCACTGGTGTGGCTACTTCCCCCAGTATAGTTTGAAGAGGATGCATAGTAACGAGGGAAAGAGACGATTCACCCTTGACAAAGGGGGTGAGGTCGGGAGACGATTGCATCGGTGGATCCACCGAGACGATCAAAGGAGAAGTGGTGTGAGGAGAAACCATGGATGCCTCAGAATCCGAAGGGCTCTTGGGTGAGCCCCATGCTTCTGGTATCCCGGTAGTAGTCGGGCATAGACGAGCAAGGTGACTTCCTTCACAAGTCCTGCAAAGGAATTTAGGCTTACGTCTGAGACGTCTAGGATTCTCGATGTGGTTAGCAGGGGAAAGGGATTCGTCTCCTATATGATGAATAGAGGTTGGATACATGACACGGCTATGATTTGGGGTAAAAAGAATGGTTCCCCCAACATAATTGGTAGAGGTTGGGAGCAAGATTTCGACATAATTTGTAGAAAAAGTCGACCCATATCTGACATGACTGGAAGAGGTTGGTGATGGAGAACCAGTATGACTGACAGTGACTGGGCTAGTGATAGATTGTGGCATTTGATTCCAGGTTCCAGGGAAAGATTGATTCTGAAACATTGTAGGCCAGAAAGGATCCTGGTGTACCCCCTGTCCCTGCCCAGAAAAGTGGTGGCCAATGCCAAAATGGTCCGAAGAGGTTTGGATGGGTATCGTCACCGAGGTCTACAAAGATACCAAGGTAGGATAAGAATTATTCAAGTGAGGATATATGTTGCCCCCTTGTGAAGGGGTCCCATAAAGAGGGTATCACGAACCATAAAATTGATTCTCCCCATATGAAAGACCTGGGGGTACTCTAGGACCTGTCATGGAAAAAGTGTTCGAAGGAACTGACATGGTGGACGAAAGATACATGGGTGGGGTGTGATAAGTGGGATAAGCACCCATCTGAGTACTGGCTCATGAAAGAGCATAGCTAGTATTGGATCCATAAATGGGGAGATTCCAACCTCCCATGGGGACATGACTCATATCAAACAAAGAAGTATGCATCGGAGCCATGGTGCCCCCAGATCCGATGCTAGGATTCATATATGTGGGCTAGGGAGAGGATTGCACAGCGGAAGGCATATCAACAGAAAAATGACTAGAGACCCAAGGTGCAGACTAAACGTTGTATTTCTACATACCATTGTAAAAAGTGGAAGGGTCCGTCCCCATGAAATGAGCAGGCATCATGGGGTGGGTAGCAGTGAATGAGGGAGAAAAATAAACTCCACTGTCCATGATGATGACACCCAAAATAGACTCCTAAGGCCAACTATTATTCAAAGAGAATACTAAAAAGTCAAACGACCAATATGCATGCAAATGGGCTAAACTGGCTGAGTGGCCTCCCTCGCTCAAGAAGGTATGTCTCGTCCAAGAGGGACCTGAGACTCCCTGCTAAAGTTTGGAGGTAACAGAATCAGTTATAGGGGCCCTCGTGGGCTTAAAAACCAGTCAGTTAGATCCCCCCAGAGAGGTAATCCTCTATAAAGGTTGTGTGTTGTCCGACCCTTATCTGATCCAAGGTAGAAGTAGAATAACCCCTGCAAGTAATCTATGAGATACCTAAGTCAAGCAACTAATAAACCATTGTATAACTGATGCACAGGCAAGCAGTCATAAGTATGGATCAATGTATGGGCAGGGTATCAAAGCCCGAAACCTTGACAGCACCACCTCTCACATAGGTATGGGTACTAGCAAGATCCCCAAATACAAATAAATCCACAGAAATATCTCTGACGCTAGGCAAGTATCCAGGGGTTATCCCTTCAACTAACTTCGCGCGACCTCGTGATTAACTCCGGTGTGAGCGGAGCCTCCTGAGCTTACCAATTATAAAATGGACTTCTCAACTCCCTGTCTCAGACACATATGTTGATTTAATTGCCTTGGAGAAGTTTACTCACAAAATCCTATTCCAAGACACTAAATCGTAGACTAGTTTGTGCACCCTAAAAATAAAATCATGACTAATCAATTTTAGTTTAAAGCGTAAATTTTACTGGTCGTGATTACTCAAAAGGGTATGGAAACGAAACTCATGATGTTATACCTCTGCAAGAAGATAAATATGAATATAATGAAAATTCTATATTTAACTTTTCAATGAATGATATGCTAATCAAAACAGTGCAATTTTCAATTTCAACTTTGCAATTCAGAAGTAAAATGCAATCTTTCGCTAAATGTACTAAGATAATGACAAAGGTTCAAAGACAAAAATGATAACCAATGCAAAATGCCTATTTTTTTTGTATTTTCAATATATTAAAGAGAAAATGCATGCCAAAGCAACCTAATATAAAAATTCTACTATGTATAAATGAAATAACTCAAGCAGAATACCAAGCAGCCAAGCAGACAGCCTAGGGTTCAAGGACAAATCAAAGATGAAAAAGCAATGAGAAAGACTACGCCCATAAATTCAACTCCCAAAAGGTTTCCTGTCAACCCAGAGAAGCTCAATAGGCACTACAGAGACCTAAGAAGGCTCAGCAAACATCAAATCCCACCCAGCAGTCACTAAACCAAGCAAACAAGCAAGGGAAAGTGGTATACACGACTGTTCAAGAGAACAGTGTGTATATACGCAGCTTGCAGAGAGGCAACACGCATGCATACACGATTGTCAAAGAAAAAGGAGCACACAGGCTTTAAAACAAGGTCACGCAAGGGAAAAAAGGCTAAAAAATCAGACTCGGAGTGAACAGAATTTGTCAAGCAGTGATACGACAAGAAACACAAAGGAAAAAGCAATGCAAGAAGAAAAAATACTTCAACCCTTAGAAGGAAGATCTGTCCCTAGTGGAGTCGCCATTTCTGTTACGAGGGAAAAACTCTCTATGGCCAAGGGTAAACCACAACAGACACGTTTGACTGCAGAAATCAACTTAATTCCATTGTATGCTATATAAACTAATGTGCAAGATAAGAAAGAGGCTTACCTCGATTCAATGTTCGATGATGTTTCACCATTGAGCACTTTGACCCAAAGCTTTATACCTGCAATAAGTTCTTAACAAACAAGCATAGAAAGTGCATGGTGATAGTATAAAGGGGTTAGCACATTAGATAACATAATCCATTAATAAACATTACAAACATGCCCATGGATAATAATCATATATTTGCACGATACCAATAGGACGGGAAAGGAGTATTTCTATTAATAATTGATCAATCAATAATCAACATAGAATAATCAATCAATGTTTAATGCATAAACATAACACCTGTAAAAAATAATCCTTTTATCCATAGTACTGTCATTATTTGCGAGTCACCATCAACCATCTAGCCATACCACAACCAACCAATCATCTTATGTCACCATAATGATTAGAACCATGACTTGAATCATCAACTGCATAAGACTATGCATGGAATCATTATAACAGCAAACAAAAATATAAGTGCAACACATCTATCATAGCACCACTAGTCTACAATGGGGTCCCACCTACTAGTTTATTATTATTATTATAAATCATTAATAGATCTTGGAAATCATTTGCGAGCAATATTCATCGTTGTGATTTTAAGCGTCAACACTGGTGCTATGTTCTCCTGATGATTTTTGGTCATACCTTGAGGATTTTGATGAATATTCCTTTGATCACTTGGATTTATTCCATGAAGAAGATTATCAACCACTTTTGTTCTTGGATATTGATAAAGATGAGGGCATTTCTTGCCCAAATAAGGATCCTTATGACAATGTCTCCCAGCTCCCTTTGATTATTTTATCTTGCTATATCACTAAAGGTGTAGTTGGGAAGCATTTCCTTTGTCTCAAGTTTTCTCTAAGGAAAATCTTACTTTTAGAATTAAGGGGTAGGTTGAATACCTCAAGAAGAATTTTGTTATCTCAATTTTCCAGCCTTCCCTTAAGAAATTGTCAATCATCCCCTGGGTTCTTTCTAGTTCCTTCCCAGACCTCGGATTGTGAAGACATCCAAGGGAGCCAACCTTTAGACTCTTTGAGTCAGTCTATTGAACCTTTGATTTTTCACTATCCCTTTCTGAGATGGATTGAGCACTTTCCTAAAGGTGTGAATTGGCATGATTTTGTCCCTCCCACCCACTTCCATGAGCTAGAATTTACAATTTCCAATGATACAATACATTTTCTAACTCATGTTATTTTTGTGCTTGACTTATCATTGTTTTGGTTTATGATGAAGCACAAAGGCAGGTATTGTGAGACATTGCTAGGATGGTTTCACTAGATATTATACTACACCTAGAGTTCAACCGACGGGTAAGTATACCTAAGTAGGTAGGCATTTGCATTCATTGTATATACCTTATGCATATCACGTTAGAGCAGTGTAGTTGTAATTTCATTTCCATTTGTATATATGATTTCTTACTTGTATTTCATTGTATTATATATGAGATAGGGTTGATATCACCACCCCAAAAGATTACTAATCACTTTTGTTGAGATCTATAAGATCACAATTCATGCCAAATATGTTGAGGCTCTCATGTGCTCTACGGTGAGCACATGTCCCCAAGTTGGAGCCATATGTTATACCCTATCCTAGGGATAACTAAGGATATTATGTCTCGAGGCCCACGGGTCATAGACATGGAGTACCGAGAGCCATATGAATTGAGATTGGCCCTGGAGGGTCCATATCTATCATTGGCAGCAGCATCCATCCCATCAGCATGGCTCTGAAGTAGAAGTGGGTCTTTCTCCATGAGGTAATGAGTCTGGGTATCATGGTATGTGTCACTTTGATTCTCAAAACATTTGAATATGTGCATTGAATTCTCTTTTGTTTCATGAAATTTTCTTGGAAATTATGCTCTCTAACTTGTCCATACCTGGGAGGGATGACAGAGTGCCCTAGTAAGTTGGTTCCCTTATAGATGAGTTGCCACTAGGTGTTTCTATGAAAGGTCATCGTCCATTCCTTCCATACTTACAACTTTTCATCATTGTCCCTCTCATCTTTCCCCTACATTAGTTTAGGCATTGGGTTTTCCAAGCTAGTAAGGGTTGTAACTTGCCTTGTGGAAAGAAGGGGCTAAAGGACCAGAGGGTAAAATTCAATGTCAAAATTTAAAATACAAGGTGAAACCTTGAGATGCTTTGCTTAGGGATTCCTGAGAAAGAAATAATCGGATTCTTAGCAAGAAAAAGGGACCCGTAAAATAAAATAAAACTCAAGGCATAGTTGGTGGATAGGAGGTCTCATCATGAGTCGACCTATTAGGTACATGGGCATGTAGTGGTATGACACTGTTATTGATCTGGTCACCAAACTAGGGTAGTGTCTCTTGGTGGCATAGCCAAGAGAAAGGGATCTCAACATGAGCCAGCCTTCTCATTTCTATGAAATGCTTGTGGGTAACATTGTCACGACTGGTCACCATGCCATGATAGTGTCCTCCAACTATTCTATTGAAAAGAAAAAGAAATAATACAAAGAGTAAAAGGCATTGAATGGGATAGGAAACAATGGCATCCATGAAAAGGTGCAGCTCTCCCTCTAAAGAGTCACCCACAAGAAAGATCTGCATTTCCCTATTATCACTGAACCTCTTGCCCAAACATTCCCTACACCATTTCATACACCTACATGACCTGGATTGGTCTTGACCTGGGAAACACCCCAAACTTGAGGAGTGTTGTGTTGGTTTTGTCACATGGGTGAGAAAAAAAACAACACTTACCTACTTAGTTAAGTCAACTAAATAAGACATAGGTTTGTGATTTGATTAAATAACCAAATACACATGAAACAAGAAAATAAAACTAAAAAAAAGAGAAATAAATGTTAGATAAGTTGCAAGAACTAGAACCATGAAAAACAAAAAATGGCAATCATATAGCTACCAATGGATCAATGTATTGATAGGCTAGCATCGTAGAGAAAGGCAGGTACTTATGAATCCCCACTTCCTCCTTGGTAGGGATCTTGAGTTTCCTAATAAAGAGATCTTCTCTTCATACAATGGAAAGTAACAATGGTGCAGAAATACAATGCCAATCCTCTCAAGAGGTGAGTGGAATGGCCCTTGCTATAGTGCTTGAATGATTCAAAGAGAAAAGAGGATTCTCTAAGAAGAATTCTTGCAGCATAACAATACCTTGAAGTTCTTATTTTTCTAGCACACCCATGGCACAAATTTATAGTGTCCATTCATAGCAAGATACAATTGGTTTATAGTGTGAACAAGGGGTCTTTTAGGGCACTTCCTAGCCCTTGACCAGCCTCCAAGCTAGATTTCGCTCAGATATGAGTGTCAAATCATGTTGGGGGTCGGACTAGAAGTGGTTGAGAGGCCGACAAGATTCATAAATGCGTCGTTCATGAGAAGTGTGCAGCTTTTCTCGTAGAGAGTTGTGCATCTTATGCACAGTGCACGTTGAGGGTTGTGTTAGCCTACGCACTATGCGCATGTTTCCTTTGGTGAATTTGTGCAATTTAATTTTTGAACCTAGTGTATATTTTTGTGCCTTTTTGATGGATATTGATGGTGTAGGTGTACTAATTGTTGTTGTAATTGATGTCTTTCTTCAAACATTGTGTGCAATGTTGCGGATGATTTTTCAGTGATAAAAAATGCCCCCTAATGTGTGAGGTTAGGAGAATACGTATAGCCAAAATACATCAATGTTTATTTTTCTGAGAGTGCCATTATAAGGAAGAGTGAAGAGAGGAACTGCAAGAGAGATCCGCCAGAGGGAGAGGGAAAATTGTGGGAACCAAACCTTTCTCTAGGAAGAAAAAACAAAATATGTATATAAACGAGCCGGGCATGCCCCATGCTGATGTCATGAAACCAAAATGTGGGATTGTAACTAAATATGTATGATGATGTAGATGACCAGGAAGATGACGGTTATGACTGGTGAACTGGCTTTGAAGTGAGTAATAGACAACTGTAAGAATTTTCGATGACTCATAGGCATTGATGGCCTATCAACTTCACAAGTCTTCGGCTGGTATGAAACAACTGAAATGGTCGTAAGTAAGACCCACCTTAACATGAGAGTTTGTTGAAGTCAAATGTTATGGAGATCAACGAAATCAGAAAGCGGTGATGAATCTATTTGTTTCGTCTAAGAATCCTCATTGAAAAGGTAATGAGTGTCAAGATATTGTCACCCTTCTGGAAACTGTGTTGATGTCGACAGGAAGGGGGACGCAACGCCAAGAAGCAAAGGGATTCCTGAAATCCACTGAGTAATAGATGATATCAGGTACTGATGAGTAACATGAATGAATTCAAGATGTTGTGGGACTCAAGACTTCCCTTGGTTGGAGTGTTGAGGGATGATTGGCAGCAACTGTAAAACTAGATCTAGCATCAGGAGGACGACTAGATATGTGGTTAAATTGTGTCGGAGTTTAATAAATTGGGAAACTCAGAGATCATGGGTACATGGATTTGGGATACTTGATATTTGTTAACGATGTCGATATGAAAAAAGGGTGGATGCCCCAACCAAGTGAGACATGGGTTTTTTTGCCAGGTAAAAGAAGGCCATCGAGGATGACGACTAAAAATGTATGTATATGCTGAAAACAAGGGCTTTATACAATTACCAAAGAAATAAAAAATAATTTGGGTTGAGTATACAGATACAGAAACGAGTGCCCCAGTGAAAGATGGATTGGCCTGTTTAGAGTGCAAGTTTTTGAAAGAGAACTGGTGGAGGGTGGGGGGGCCATGGGTGGGTTTATGTATTAGGTAAGTGGATGGAGGAAAATCTACAGATGGGAAAACTGATGGTGAATGAGATGGAGGAATAATGAAATTGTGGGGGTGCAGTCAATAGAACCAAGGGTAAGATGATATGACCTGGGAGTCCATTGGGAAGGTTAGTAATATGATGAGAAGAAGTATGGGGTTCATTCTCAGAAGTACAAAAATACTATCGGGACTCCCAATCCTAGGGGGTGAAATTAGCATGAGTGTCAAGTTTCCTAGGGGAACTATGAATGGGAAAAATCATGTGGGGGAGAGTGTTATCAGATGACAGTACCAAAATATGGTAGAGGTAAAGATACTGCAGAGCTGAATGTAGGGACCCTAAAGGTAAATGTCAGAGGGTGTGAATGGGATATGCAATTATTAACAGAGGGAGTAACTACATGCCAGTGTCATACATATACCTGAATGAGTTGTAATCTTGTTGAACAAGTACTTGCACACATAAAAACCGAATACCCGACGTGAACCATATCTGATGATAAATAACATATAACAGTTATTCGATAAAACTAAAAGTGAGCATGCATACCTGAACGTGGCGTGAGAAAAATGCTCCTCTGGGGAAAAGTGCAGATGATAACCTGGGGAATGTGAATGTGTAGATGGATGGATCGAGATATCATGGCTAAGAACGGATCGGAAAACGGAGGCTCTGGGCTCCTGTAACAGAATGTGGAAGTTTGAAAAAAAGGTCCTATATGTGGATGATGGGTTCACAATGTCACTTGATTTGTACCTGACAATATTCATGATCTGGCACGAGAGTTGTGAGGTGATTTCGAGATTATGGGAGCATGAGGCTACCGATCCGGGAGCGACGAGAGATAGGTTAGTGTCCCTATCATCCTACATTTTATGAAGTTGATAGATTGTAGGTAGGGGTTGTACGAAGGGATGTACAAGGGTTTTTAAGGGTAGGGGCCCATACGTGTGTGAGAAAAGGGGGAATACCCGTGCATGTGTGGGCAGGTAAAACTCAGTTTCCTGGACATTATGTGTGGGTTTTTTCCTAATAGTCGTGCACTGAGGAGTGTGCGGCTGTGGTGAGGAAACTTGCACATAATATGCGACTGTGCCTGATACAGCCACGCAGTTGGGTGTGTGAGTAGGACAGACATGAGCACATAAGGTGCGCACCTGTACAGTGATAGTTGTGCACCCATGCGCGGATGTGGGTAAGACAGTTGTGCATTAGTGCGCAGTTGTACAAAGAACAATTGCGCACAGGTGCACAACTATATGGGGGAAAGCAGTGCATTATGCGCAGGCTCAGGGGTGGGTGACTTTTTGATATTTATAAATTTTGATGGATGATGTGGCTGATCAGGTGTTCTTGGGTGAATGCAAGTGATCAACAGAGTCGTGTACGATGTCGGTCCACTGGCAAGAGCGGGACTAGGACTGTTTGAGAGAAGCTGCGGAGGAGTAGTTTGGTGTATGAAGACACTTGGAAGCCTACGGGTTGCTCAAGTTTTTTTATTGTCCCTTGATACAATTTCAGGAGTTCCTACTCCAATTTTTTATCAAGATGTGGAGCACCTATCTGCAGTGCTTCGTGGTGAGGGGGGACAAGATAGCATTCTCTACGATAGAGGATGTGTACTTTTTGACAGGACTCCCATTCTGTGGGAGGGAATTGGTCGTGGATCCCCATATTCCAGGGGATGATAGGGTGGAGACCATGGCGGCACAAAAATTTTCAGGGCCAAACCCTATTTCGGGTTCGGTCATGCGGATTGAGGCCATCGGTGACTTATTGATCGAGTGCATCGCAACCATGGTGGTGAGGATCTATGGATCCTTGGGCACTCAACGTATCACATGTGGTCAGCTGAGGGTGGTGGAGGATGTCTTGAATGGAGAACTCTTTGCATGGGGTGTGTTGATGCATACCAGGATGATGTCCCAGTTGAACCGATGTCGGTGTGCCGACTCCAGTGATTTTGCATTCAGGTCAGTTTTGGTGGCCTGGTTTTTGGAGAGAGTGCCTCTATTACGCTCGCTGATTTTTTTAGAACCAGCGTCGTGGTGAGAGCCACGATTGATGCGATGGGAACATGTGTTGGCACGGCATGGAGGAGGTGAGGGTGGCCACTACTTCACGGCCAAGGTTACTCAAGTGTGGCGTCATATACCATGGTGATTCTCTAGTATCCATACATTGGTATGGATTACAGACAGGACCTCGACATGGTGCTACCTCCTGGGGAGGACTGGGACCATAGAGGTATGTGTTGTATTTGTTTTTGTGATTTTGGTAGATAGCATTGATCATACATGTATATGGATGTTGACATTATATCGGTGTTGTTTTTCAGATGTTGGACCTCGGGGTCGAGATGCGGAGGTCGTTGGGGAGCCGACTCGATGGGAGTCAACGCAAAAAGAAACTACAGGTTTGATGGTTGGGCTAAGGCGTCGATGGGATGACGTCGGTGCAAGACAACCCAGAGAGCCCCAGGGAGATGTTGCAGTTGTCTTTGAGGATTTGCGTCGATGGTTCAAGAGGGTCTTGCATGGGTTACCATAGGGTGTATGGGCCCATATCTAGGATGATGAGGTCCTGGAATAGTGTGTGGGAGTATCGACGGAATGGCAAGAATTGATCCACGGAGCAGAAGTGGCGGGAGAAATAATGACTGGTCGGCTGCCTCCTGGAGTTGGAGGGCCCCCAACTAGTGGGGCACCTCTGGCTGTCAGAGGGCCTTGGGGGGAGATTTAGGGGCACCTTGAGTGTCAATTTTTTTATGTACGGGTTTGGGAGCTCAATTTTTTATAAGGTAGTTGATACCCATTTTTGTACTCATAGGGATGATGGGACTCATGATCCTACGGGTAGTTGTATATCTAATTTTTGTAAAACATTTATAACCTTGATGATATATATGATGGATACATTGATCATTTGTGTATTTATGTTTTTTGTTTATGATGTATGATGTCCAATGTTATCTGTTGACAAATGTATGATGATGTGTATATGATGTTTTTAATGTGATAAATGCCAGTCTAATACTAGGTTATCCATGTGATCTGCTACTTGATTGAGGTTTCTTGGAATATGTGCAAATGTGATGGAATCAAAGTTGTGAGATAGGAGTCTAACTTGTCGGTATTTGCGGAAGAGGCAAGGATCGTGAACATGATTCACATTGTTGAGCTACAGGATGACAAGCTGGGAATCTAATAGAACGCTAAGGTGACGAATCTGGTGGTGACTAGCCTCGTAGAGGAGATCAATGACGGCGTCATATTTGGCTTGGTTATTGGTGGTTGGGCCTAAGAATATTCCACTGGAATGGAGTAGTATATGTGAGGGGGTATAAAGAACCCAAGCGACCGAAGTGAGATTCTGGGTCCATCGACTGGCATCGTCAGCGTAACCAATGTGGTAGGCAGATGGATGATGCATCTGTCAATAACATGGGTGATAGATCAGACATGAGGAGTGGTGGCAGTAAATAAGACTAAAAACTCTACAAATGTGTGAAAAGACACACCTAAGGTAGGGGGATATGCTTAGGCGTAAAATTTATTCAAGTATAACCCGTTGGGGGGTTCCTTGAGATGGAAGCCTTCTAGAGAGGCCAAGATGTAGGCTCCTTTAGTGAGGCAATGTTGTATGATGAAGGGGTCGTTCCATAATGACTCGAATTTCCCATGGTCGAGAGTGTCGTGGGCGATATCATAGGCTAACACGATATCACCTTCGTTGAATGAGTGAAGGTTGACATGGCGGTCAAAGGTGGCTTTGGACCATTTTTTAGCCGCCTCATTGTGTTGTAATGAATATCGACGGTCTTCATCGAGGGACTCTAAGGTCAGCAGTCGACGGTATTCATAGAGGGACTCTAAGGTCAGCAGGCGCTACTCCATTAGAGCAGTGTCAGGTAAGAGCTCTATGGCAGTGCGTAATGTTGGGATTTCACACTCGATAGGGAGGGTGCCTTCGATCCATAGACAACATGGAATGGTGTAAAACTAGTGGTAGTTTTGACTATCGTGCAATAATCCCATAAAGTAAAAAACAACATATGATGTCAGTTGGTCTTATGTTTGTTGACTATGCGTTGTAGCATGGTTTTGAGGACTTTATTGATAGCCTCAACCTGTCCATTGGAATGAGGGTAGTATGGGGAGGCAAAATCATGGGTGAAGCCTAGTTTTGAGGAGATTTCGGCAAAGATCTCTTTCTCAAAATGTTTATCATGATCGAAAACTAACTGTTGGGGGATTCTGAACCGAGTAATGACATGGTTGAAGGAAAAACGCAATGTTGTGTCAGCAATGTTGTCAAATGTTGGCATGGCTTCGGCCCTTTTGGTAAAATAATCCACTGCCAACAAAAATGTACTTGTGTTCATTACTGGATGGAGGATGGAAAGTCATGAAATCTATGACCTGTTTACAAAAGGGTTCGGCTGTGATGATTGGGTGTAGAAGAGCTAGTGGAGCTTGTGCTTTGTTTGCATAAAGCTAGCATTTATCATATCGCTTGATAGCGTGGATGCAGTCATGAAACAAAGTGGGCTAGAAGTATCCTGCTCGAATGATATTTTGGGCGGTAGACATACCCAAGAGGTGACCACTGCAAGTGCATTATGGCAATCATTTAAGACTCTGTCAGCTTCATCGATGGTAAGACATTGTCGAAGGATGGTATCGACCCCACGTCGGTAGAGAATATCTCCGATGAGGAGATAGCAAGGAGCCTGATGGAGAATGTGTCGATGATCATCGTGAGAAAGGTGAGACTCGAACTTTTGTGTGCGAAGGTAGATGAGGAGTTTGTCATACCAGGGGTTGTTGGAGGGGATGAAGAAGAGGTGTTCATCAAGAAAATCCTCATTGATGGGGGAAGCTTTGGCGTTCTAGGGAAAATTCATAATGAGTTCGGCTAGGACTAGATCTTTCTTTCTTTTGGGAGTAGATAACTCTAGATCGTATTTCTGGAGGATAACGATCCCTCGGGAAAAAATTTCACTGATCTTTCAACGAATAAGAAAGTACTGCATGGGGTTGGAATCTGCTACGACCTTGGTAGTTTAAAACAGAATGTAATGCCACAGTTTTTGGACTGCGGGGACAACTGCTAATGCGATTTTTTCATCATGATTATACTTCAAGGGTGGTCTTGAAACATTTTTACTAATGTAGTAAATCACATTTTCATGCCCGTCATCCCCTAATTGAACTAGGACTCCTGTGACTGAAACAATAGAGGATGTAATCGCGATCATAGTCAGGGGGACTAATCAAAGGGGCATTGGATAAGGAGACTTTTAAATCATCAAAAGTTGTTTGAGCATGTTCATCCCATCAAAATGGGATATCATGACAGAGTAAGCGGAGAAAACCATGTGCGTGAGTGGCGTAGTCTGGGACAAAGTGACGTAAAAAATTGGATTTAACTTGCAAGCTCTGAAGTTGGCGTAAAGTCCTAGGTGGTGGGATTTATGTGATAGCTTGGACCTTGAGGCGGTCCATAGTGATGTCATGTTGGGAGACAATGAACCTAAGGAGGTGTCTGAAAGTGACACAAAAGACACACTTGAGGGGGTTCAAGCGGATATTATACTGGCGACATCGTTGAAAAACGATGCAAAAGTCGTCTAAATGTTGGGTTTGCTTTTTGGATCGAGCAATGAGGTCGTCCAAATAAGCAAGATGATATAAGAAAGATCATGAAAAACGTAGGTCATGGTCTATTGAAACGTAGCACCAACATTTTTTTAGTCTAAAAGGCATGACGCGATAAGCAAAGGTACCCCAAGGGGTTGTAAAAGAATTTTTGTACTAATCTGTTGGGTGGATTTGAATTTGATTGTATCTAAAGAACCCATCCATAAAGGATAGTTCCTCGTGGTCAACACAATGATCAATTATTTGGTCGATGAAAGGGGTTGGGAAGTTGTCTTTGGGACAAGCATGGTTGAGGTCATGAAAGTTGGTGCAGACACGAATAGTTCCTTGTTTTTTGTTAACGGGGACGGGGTTGGAGACCCACGAAGTGTACACAATGGGGCAAATGAACCCGACAGCACGTAACTTGTCAATTTCGGCTTTGATAGCCACAGCTTTGGATGGGTGTAGGGGGTGTTTCTTTTGATGAACATGGGCAATATCCATCCATGTGTAGATTTGATGTTCGACTATAGAAGGATCGAGGCCAGGAATCTTCGTATATGACCATGAAAAAATATCTCGGTATTCCTGAAAGAGAGCTTTGTAAGCAATGATTTCTGAAGGGGATCATGTGGTGCCAATGGTGATCTCTTCTATGATGCCTGGTTTAATGGAAATGTCAATTTTGACTGTGGGGGATATGTTGGCCATGTTTCCTTCTTCAAAAGCATCGAGGGCAGGGATAGGGTTGTTGAACCAGTCAATATGCCCCAGTGGAATAAAATCCTTGGTTTTGATTGCGCAGAGGGAGGTTTGGGTAGGAGGGTGAAAGGCCTCTTGTGAGAGGAAAAGTGATCGATGATGGAGCGCATTCCATGGGAAATCAGGGGTAGTTAGTTCCTCCAAGATATCTTCATCACAGTGTAAAATGCAAGAAGACAGGGGATCCTGGGAGATGGCAGGGAGAATCGTCAACGGGTAAGTGTTATTGTCCTTGGGGGATGAGTACATAGAAGGGATATCGTGTATAGGGTGTGATGGCTCGCTTGACATACACCAAATGTCATGATATTGTGGATGGTATCTCATTCGCGCGGATACTAACGAAGAAATATAACGAATGTTAGTAATGTGAGCAACAGTAGGGAGAGCCTAAGATGGCTCAGGAAAGGATGTATGGCGTGATGCGGCTAATGTTCAGTGGAATTGAGGTAGAGCTGGGAAATGATGAGTGTAATGGCCATATTCTGAGCATATGGCACATGAAAAATTGGTTTGTAACCCTTTCTTGCATGTGGTTGAGGATTCTGTAGTAGCGATCGATGTACTTGGTGGAGTGGCAAGAAATGGGGTTGCTTTGGGTAGTTGGATAAGATTGTGTAACTCGGGCAGAGTACGACGTCTGTTAATGGGGTTTCCTTCTCTTTCTTATAATGCGCAAGGAGGTTGAGCTCGGGGAGGGAGCTCATTCTTCCTTCATCTGCCCCTCGTGGT
Organism: Picea mariana; assembly: GCA_032191745.1. NCBI lineage: Eukaryota > Viridiplantae > Streptophyta > Pinopsida > Pinales > Pinaceae > Picea > Picea mariana. The sequence goes on from JASDQU010507054.1 coordinate 25,518, forward strand.
GGTGGCATTGCCTCTAGTTGAGGGTGAGCGTGGTGTGGTAGGAGCTTGTACTTGGATCTACATCGGTAATCCCTCTATCTAAGTAGGGAGAGATGGTGTAGGAACCATAGTGGGTGGATGGAGATACCATACAGGGATGGAAAGAACCATGTTGGGAAGGGTGAGAGTAGAAGCTTCCTGGAATGCTTGGACTCCAGGTGGGGGGTAGAAAAAGGGGATTTGGGTAATGGCGTGTGGGACTGTTTCCCAAACTGGGATTTGCCCTTGGAGGGGCGCAAAATCAGGGACAAGTGGTGTAGTAGTGTTTTTAGGGAATTCCTGAGGTAATGGTTCTCTGACTGGTGGAACTTTGATGTGGGGAGGGGCCTCAGTGAGAGGAGTATTGTCTCTGATATTTGTTCTGTTAGAAGACACTACACACACTTGAGCTAAAATATAAGGTTTGAGGAGAGGTGGTGTGCCATGATAAGTCCCTAACGAGGATGGGTCCTTGAATATTACAAGACCAATGTCAATGACCAGAAAAGCATCCAAGATAGCACATACAAGAGGGAGGATGTTATCAATGTTGGCAGAATGATTGGGCTCGTAATGTGTAAGCTAGTCAATGGTGATTATTTTCCTGTTATGGGGGGAAATCATCGTACGAAACACATAAGAGGCTAATGACTTCATAGCATACATGTAGCTACATTAGAATAAGATATTGTAATCAAGTGGGGCGTCGATAAATTCAATGTTGATGAGGATGGTTTTTCCCCCAAGTTATATAGGGACATTTTGGAAGAGCCCTTCAAGGGATGATGGTCGATCGTCATCAGCTCTCAAGATGATGATAGATTGTACTAGCTCAGGTGAGCCGAGTTTCTGCGAGATGACTTTGGACATGATGCATGTGGATGCACCTTCATCGATGATGCACCTATGAACTGTGATGTTTTGGATCTTAATTGGTATCTGAAAAATCTACCAGAGTGGGGAGGTGTGGTTCTCTGTTATCCAAATCAAAAGTGATGAGTCGAGTATTAGTTGGGTCGACTTCCCCCAAGGCGGAAAGAAAGGATTTGCGCTGTGATGGATAGGTTTGGAGGACCTCCAAAAAATACATGGATGCAGAAGATTGTGCTAAGTCATCGACCAGACTGTAGTTATGTGTTTCCCTACCATGAGGTTTATGTACATTCTGCCATAGAGGTATGTGGGGTATACGAGGATTGGGTTCAGTGTTAGGGAATGGGTGTTATAATATAATGGATGTGCTTGTTTAACCATAGACAATATAGCAATATTGTCACCCAACCATAGGCCGAAGCCACCCTCGAGCACCTTAACTTTAACAGAGAATCATTCCGGAAGAAAACCCTAGACTAGATAGCCAAACAAAGGTGGTACACCTTTCTCCAAGGATAGCGCACCAAGAAAGAGTAACAAGAGTTGATCAGAGATTCCAAACCTTAACCAATAGAGAGTCCAAGCTAAAACCAAAATCTGCTAGTTGCAGCAGCTACAACAGCATCTCTCCTCCAAACTTGCGCACAAACTAGCCAACTGCAGTGTGCACAAGTGTTTCTTCTGTAGTTCTGAGAATACTGGCCAGAATAAAGACTGGCCTCTTGTATTTATACTATTTGTAGCAGACTGCCTGGGCCGACTTCTTATTATGGGTGCTAATTCTTTAGTATATAACATTTTCTTTAGCTAACTTCTTCTCTTGGAGGATAATAACCTAATACAAGTCATTCTCTTGAGTTAACTTGTCTTCTAGGGTTATTAACCAATTAATTAGGGTTTCTTCTTGCTTCTCAGAATATTCTATTCTCTCCAAGTTTACACATGGAGGTAAATACCTCCCGCAACTACCATAATATCAACACTTCCTCCTAGCTTGGGAGCTATTGAAGGTAATTGTCTTGAGCACAAACATACCATTCACCCAGTAGCATCAACATAGTCGTATAGACTATCTCATGATTAGATCATGACCACCATCATCACTATCAGTGTCATTAGCTACATCATCTCTCGAAACCATACTCCATCTGAGTAATTAGACATGATGTTGGATAAGTCACTCACTCCATAGAGTAACACAAGAGCCATTCTTTTAATCCGGACATATGTCCTAGAAGAATAAATGTCCTAGACCATTTTCCTTCTGGGGAATCTTTGTCCATTGATCATCCATCTAGCTAATAATCATTTACAGCACTAATGATAGTTTTCAAGGCAATCGGAACGATGTCATTCAATAGAACACAACTATGTCTATCCATAGTAGTACACAACTACAATCCAGTGGTACACTGCCACACCAAGTAGCACACAAATACTTGATCAGTGACATGTAGTCACAATCAGTGCAACACATCCACCATAGTAGTATACATCTACTATCCGGAGACATACAGTCTCCAGAACAATCATGTGATTTGATATCAACCTGCACAGAAAACATTGTTATGATATAAATTGAATCATCTGGGCCATTCTTCCACTCACATCTGTGATATCTGGAAGAGTATTTTCCCTCAGAAGGTAAAACATCAATGATGAGATATATAGACTATTCTTATCAAGGAAGGAAGAATAATTGTCTCGATTTCTGAGCCTGGACCATTCACCTTTCTGGGCCATTCCTCCGGCACTAAACAAAGTGCAACCTGGAGAGAATGAGTCTGCCCTAGGGAATGCTTGTCCCTGATTGTTGAACTTGGACCATTCACCTATCTGGGCCATTCCTCTGGCAATAAACAAAGTGCAACTTGGAGAGAATGAAGCTTCCCTAGGGAATGACTATTCGAACCATTTCCTAAGGAAATGGTTGTCCTGCACCAACCTCCAAAACAGACCATTCTTTGAATCTGCTCACAACTATGAGCTTCGAAAGAATGACTGTCCATCGAGGTGAACCAATCTTCTTGACCACTATTGAGAGTGACCGTTAAGAAGAGAGATTGTCCTAGACCATTCCCCCACACTGGCCACAAGGGGAATCGTTGTCTATGGTATATCAGCAATCCATCGAACCATTTTCATTACAAAAATGACCATTCGATCTGGACCATTTTCTAAACTAGAAGAATGCTTGTCCGTCAGAAATCTCAAACCACTTTCTGAACTGGAAAGGAACTGCTCATCCTAGACCATTTTTCGAACTTGAAAAATGACTGTCCATAAATCAATAACATGTCAGTGCTCCCTCCCAACCTGGGAATCATCTCTTCATTTTTCAATAAGGAAGTCATATCCACGAGCTCCAACTTGAGTACACAAACTCTTTCATATTGGACAGGGGCTTTACCAAAATGTCTACTTATATGCTCATCTTTGGAGATATATATTGGAGAACCACTTTCTTTTTTCTGGACTTCATCATGAAGAATGTAATGTTTGATCTCAATGCACTTTGGTCTTTCTGGAACACTGGTTTTCTCTGAAGGCTTCATATAGCTTTGATCAATATAGTATATCATTGTTGGATTCATATTTTTTTTCCTGCTAGCTCATAACATCGTGGCAAGGGTCAAACTGGAACATATCCAAGTGGTACTTCTTCTGCCATCATCAGAGTTTGTCATGGATTAGCAAACCATCATCCCGAGTTTCTAAGTAACCATTCTGATACAATATCTCTGTTATACAAATTTCTTCACCACGCTTCTGATGTGCATTGGAGGTTCTTTACAAAGTTGTCTTCTTTCATCTGCATACAAGGGTCTCTTCTTGGTATACCTTAAATCCTTAAGGTTTCTCTTCATACGCTCTTTGTTCAATTATTCTGGAGAATAATCTTTGCATTCATCTGATGTAAACTCCAACCCATGGATATTGCAGACGATATAATGGCTCATGAAGAGGTATGTTTGTTTTACTGGAACAAACAATCATCATAGTCTTCTCCCTCCATCTGGTAGAACCTCTAGTTCTGGATCTCGCAATGCTTTCATTCATAAGTCTTCCATACACTTTTCTTCATCAAAACTTTTAGTTCCTCTGCTTGATTGCTTTTAGTGATTTCATATCAGGCTGGTAGTCTTGTGATTCTCGAGACAATGACTAGTTGTTCTGGATTTTCTTTCTTTCTTGGAATCTTCATGTTCTTCCTCGTGTTTATTTTTAGCTCTTAGGTCCATGGATTTTTCTATAGATTTCATGCCCTGAATATTCCAACTTCTTTCTTTCAGCATAGGATCATGGATGTGGATGGACAACCAGGGATATTTTAAGGCTTCATTTCGAAGACGACTTCTTCTAAAGTCAAACTGAACACGTTTTGCTCTTCATGGTTGCTACCATTGATGGATACTTCATCATCTTCAATGGATCATATAATTTAGGATTATCTCCCTCTTAATCCTTGCTTCATGCATGAATTCATGCTCTTCTTTTGGAAATATATAATTGGCTCTCTTCATCTAGGAGAGTCCACGCTTTTGTCTGTATCCTTATTGCCTTCTGCAAGGTGTCACATATCTTTCTCCAATTTCCTCTTGATTGCTGACTTCTTTCTGTCTTTACTTCTTCTAGGTTTATTCAAGATTGATTCTGATTTCGGCTTATCTTGCAGTTGTTACTTATGTACTATCTTCCACATGAATTGTTACTAGGGGTTGTTGATGTACTTCATCCTTTCATGTGTATTGCCTGACTTGTCGTCATTGTGATAGCAATCCTTATCTTGTAGTCATTGTGATAACAATCCATATGGCTTATAGGAAGTTGAAGTACTTCCACTATTTTTTGGGTTATATATGGGGGTTGGGGGTGGACCCGAACTAGATTGAGAGACCGTATGCATATGCGGTGTCGATGGGGGTCCCCCCAATGGCTGAGGGAACAACAAGATATGATTGTTGGTGAGTGGGAGGAGGGTAATAAGACGTCTCTCCAAATGGTTGTGACTATTGGTTTTCACCATAAGTGGGTAATGGGTGGTCGTAAGGGTTGATATGTGTCATAGAACCAATCAACCTATCCACTGCATGGTACATCCTAGGTTTTTCCTGGCCAAATGGTATGGGTCTAGGTGCATCAGGCAATATTGTGTACAAGTAACCTGATTGAGCATATATGAGGTCAAATTGTTGGGCCTTGCTGATGGATTTCTCTTCTAATTAAGGAAAAGTGGATTCTACATCCTTTGCAATCACAAGGATGAGAGATTTAAGAAACCAATCAAGATGTTGCTCTTTGGTGGTTTCTGCTTTACATAAACTATGTCATCGACGCCATTCATGGATGTGCTCGGCAATATAGATATCAGTGGTTTGTTTGAACTCGGAGAAAAGTTCTAAACCAGTGTCATAACGAACTGGTAATTGGAAAAAGGACAAAAAGACCTTGGCCAATGATTCAAAGGTCACGTGGGACCCTGATTTTTCATCCACATACCATTTGGATGATGAACCCATGAGATTTCTTTGAAATAACCTCAAGCGGATGGAATCATCCATGTTGTTGTTTGAAGAGCACCATAAGTGGAAGGTCATAACATGGTTGGTGGGATCTTCCCCTGGTTTTCCTTCAAACTTTGGAATATCTGAAGGCAATTTAGTAGGCATATTGGGCCAAGTGGCATCATGCAAAATAGGATCATTCGTGAGTTTGGTTAAATCGGGAATGTTGAGGGTTGCCAAGTATGGCATAGGGGGATTTGGTCGAGGATTGTTTCTAGACATTGTGTGTGTAGGTAATGGACCTATCCCTTGAGATGGATTTGGTGGGTTTGTACTTCTCCCTTGAGAAGAAGTTTGTCCCTCGCCTCCTTGTGAAGGAGAAACAATAGATGGATTTCCTTGGGTATTCGACCCAAGAAAAGTGGAACCAAGTAAAGTTGATCCAAAAAAAGTAGCACTCACTGGGGTGTGAGATGTTTGAGCCTGTGAGTTGGCAAGACTAAGGACTCCTCCTTGAAAAGGAGGGATATTTTGCAAGCGTTTAGAATGACGGGGATTCTAGGGTTCCCCTATGGTGCTGAATAGCAAAGTGAATGTGTGCAAATGGTGACAAGAGAGAAATAAATGAACAAGAGATTTTTATATTTTTGACCTTCGCAAGATAGTATAACTCACAATTCCATGTAATCAAATGAACATCATACATAAATCAACAATAAAGTAAATAAGCATGTGGATAGGTGTATTTTGACCGCGTGGGGAAAAAAAATGCGCGTGTCCTAAAAGACCTATCGTCCGTCCTCTCAATTTATCATTGGGCCTTGTTAGAGTTTAATTTATTATTAGGTTTCTTTTCAATTCACTAGATAACCATAGCATAGATAGGATCACTGAGAAAAACACAATCACAAGAGACACATCATTTATCCTAGGAAACCCTCATGGGGGAGAAAACCCAGCAAAAAATTCCTTAATATAGATAGTCAATACAATGCCAAGAGAATAAACCAAACACTATAGAAATTCCTCTCCCAAGTAATGTGCCTCTCTCTCTCTCTTCCTTCTTCTCCAACTGCAGCTCCAAACTTGCACTCTGATCAACAAGTGAGTGAGTGAACAAATGAGGCATTGGTCCTCTTTATTTATACAATCTGGCAGGTGCCGAAATGACGTGTCTTTTCACTGGCAGGGTCGAATTCTCCTTCTGGGTGGTTATAACCACTTTAATTAATTCTGGGGGCTGACTTCTCATTATGCATATTACAGTTAGGGTTTGACCAATCCGCAAAATGGGATTTGGTCATTTCAATGCCCGACATGATCAATCCACAAAAATGGGATTAATCTAATGAATAATACATCAATAATAAATAGAATACTCTTTGTAGTTACAATATTTCAACACTCCCCCTTAACAAGAAGGGTATTCTACAACAGCATCAGGTGAGAGAGAGGGCAGCATCATCAACAACATCTTGGAACACTAACTGGAATATCTATAAATCATCGAAAGTTTTTCTCACCATCATCGTTCACAACATGGGGCTGGAGTAGCATCATCATCGTCATCAGCATGAGGCTAAGGTAACATCATCATCATCTTCAGCGTGAGGCTAAAGTAACATCATCATATTCTTTATCACGAGGCTAAAGTAATATCATCATCTTCTTTAGCATGAGGCTAAAGTAATATCATCGGTATCTTTAGCATGAGGCTAAATTTACATCATCGGTATCATCATCTTCAGCAAGAAGCTGAAGTGGCATCATCATCTTCAGCAAGAAGTTGAAGTGGCATCATCATCATCATCTTCAGCAAGAATCTGAAGTGGCATCATCCTCATCAATAACAGCACAAGGCTGATACAACATCAACAACAGTAACATCACAACACAAAAGTTGGAGCATCATCAACAACAACAACATCACAGCATGAAGTTTGGAGCACCGTCAACATTAGCACTAGGCTAAGAGACTTTAGCATAAGGTTGGCATCACAACACGAAGTTGGCTACACAATATCATCAACACAAAGATGGCATCACAGCATGAGGTTGGCAACACAATATCATCAGCATGAAGCTGGCATCACAACACTAGGCTGGAAACACATCATCAGCACGAAGCTGGAATCACAACGCGAGGTTGGAAACAGATCATAAGCACGGATCTAGCATCACACCACAAGGATGGAAACACATCATCACAACACGAGGCTGGCACATCATCACAACACGAGGCTGGCACATCATCACAACACGAGGCTGGCACATCATCAGCACAAGGTTGGCATCACAGCACTAGGTTGGAACATCATCAACACAAGGTTGGCATCACAACACTACTCCCCCTTTCGAGGGAGGTCCTTATGGACTACACCAAGCTTATCTCAAAAGTTCTCAAACTTTACACGAGATAGAGGTTTGGTCAACACATCAGCAACCAGTTCATCCGTGATAACATACTGGAGCTTTATGGATCCTCTCTACAAAATATCACGGATGTAATGATATCGAATCTCTATGTGTTTCAACTCATCATGGAACACATCATCTTTATATAAATTTGGTTATCACATAGGATCACGGTGGCTTCCATCTCCAAATCAAATAGATCTGTCAACAACATCTGAAGCCATACGGATTCACAACTGGAAAAACATGCAACAATGTATTCCTCTTATGACGTGCTCGGAGCAATGTTGAATTTCTCCCTACTCTGCCATGAGGTCATGGTTGACCCCATACTGAAACAACATCATGAAGTGCTTCTTTTATCAGAAGTACTTCCAGCTCAATCTGAATCAGTGTAACCACTCAGTCTGAAGTCATGATCTCCATTATAATTGAGACCATAATCCAATGTACCCTTAAGGTACCTCATCACATGTTTTTCAGAAACAATGTGAACACGTTTGGGTTCTACCAGATACTGACTCAAGACAAAACATATATCTAGCCTAATATTCGTCAAATACATCACTGAACCAATAATTTGTTTGTACAGAGTACATCAACCAATTCTGATGAGGTATCTACCAGTAGATTCAACTTCGTTTCCATGGGTGTGTACATGGATTTATATTTCAACATGTCAAACCTCTTCATTTTAACTGCATACTTCCCTTGGTTAAGGAAGATCTTTTCTGTGCTCTGCTAAACTTCAAGACCTAAGAGATAATGAATTTAGGTCTTCCATCAAACTCTGTAGCGAGCTTCTTCTGCAATATGTGATGAGATTTTTTTCATCTTGTCAAGAATACATCATCTACATATAGTAGTAACATCATTGGCTCATAATTCATAACCTTGAGATAAAGGTTAGAATCAATTTTACTCTTGGTAAATCCCAAGCTCTTCAGAAAACTGTAAATTTGGCCCTATCAAGCTCTAGGAGCTTACTTCAACACGTACAGATCCTTATTCGAATGGCATACATGAGTCTTTCTATCTTCAATATTCAAATAAATTTTTCTCATTACATTGTACCAATCTAGTACACTTGCTCAGCTGCAACTCAATATGCACAATCATGTGCTAGCTCTATGTGCTTTCTACAAAACACTTATCTGTCTCACTATCTGGGAGTATTGTCTCTACTCTCTCTACAATTGTTCCTTCTGGTACTGGGACTCTGCACCTGCACATGCTCTAAAGCTGAGAATGGTTGCTCCATTCTCACTGTGACTACTGAAATCAGGGAGTAACTCCTCTACTCCATCATGGCAACAATTTCATCTGAAACAAATGATTACATTAAGCATTTATCTCAATATGCTCACATGCTACCAAGTATAATACTTTTCAAGGATTTCTATCTCAACTATAGTGTTTACTTGTAAAGGGGTAGTCATCAACTTGTCATGTGTAACTTTGAATATTATCAACTTAATTAATCAAACCTAGAACCTAGAGCCTTGTCCTCAAGAATGAGTGGGTTTCTTTTCTTCCAAGTCTCCTTCACTCAAGATGATGAGTACTTTCTTCAACCTGTCTTCTTGTACTAAGACAATATGTTATCTTGACAGAAGGTTGGGTTAGAGAATAAACTCTATGATCTCAACTTTAATCCATCTAATACCTTGACTTTAATTTTGACCAAAGGTTAGTATGACGGTCATAGCTTCAACATGCAATCTAGATCAAAATAATGTCATAACAAATAGATGCATATCAGAATAATCAAACTTGGGTTGCATTATTCCTCAGAATCTGTTGGATCTTGAGATCCTTCTCGATCTTGAGATCCTTCTCGATCTATGTCAAGAGATCCCTTCTCCTGCAAATACCCTTTAAAGTCAACAATTTAAACATATGTGAGTACATACCTCAGATAGCATTTGTAGGTAGTGGCACCATCTGGTAGCAGCGGTAATAATTACCAACCCCTTTTAAAAATTCAAGGGTGACTGCAACTGGTATTGTAGTTGATACCTCAACTGATACTGCAACTGCAATTGATACTGCAACTGATTCTGAAACTGCAACTACAACTGCAACTTAGGGTTTTATGAGGAAACCCTAATTTTTCAAACTTCAAGTTTTGAAATTCTGATCTAGGGGATAGATGCGCTGAGCTGAGGCGAGTAAGCTGGTGCAGTCAGATTTCTAAAAATCCAAATTTTTCCCCCTCAAACTTGACCAATGGATTTCTGGACTGGTGCTTCTAGTTTTCTGGTACTTCTGGTACTTTTGGTTTTTTGGTGCTTCTGGTTTTCTAGTACTTCTAGTATCGGTGAAAACTAGGGTTTCACTTTCCGAGAGTTCTATCCACTGAAAAGTTGCGCTAAAGGTGCCAAAGAGTTCCTTGGGATATGGTGCACTTTTCTAGATAGCTTTTGGGTTGAAATTCTTCTTCAATCAAAAGCCCTAAATTTCATGTACGACAAAAGTGATGTTTTTCTTCTTCTTGTGAAAGATGCTCTCTTTAGCTTAGCTTTGATACCATG